>JAHPZR010020847.1:0-12739 GCA_019787425.1 Platygyra sinensis | reverse complement strand
TGAATGAAGTTTTAGTTCTATGGATCAACTTGCTCATACACTGAGAATAAGTCAAGCATTTCTCTGTACTAAAACTGATCTCAGAGTTGGCGCAGATAAATATACAATCTTTCGGTTTGAAAAACGGGCATCAATTTATAATCATACTTCTTTTGACTTACGCTACATTCTAATTTCTGTTTTTCACAAACAGGAGCGTACTTTTTTTCTAAATATATATCAAGTTTTGATATCAGCGTTCTTGCGAAAGCTACATTTTTTTGAGTTTGTGTTGACGATCGTCGGTTGGTTGGATCGTCGAGCCACTGGCGAAATACACGTCCGTTCGTAGAAGAATACTAAAAACACGGCTGATATCACTTCATTAATGCACAACTACTACTTTGGTTTTCAATATTATATGTAAGTTCTACCTGTCAATGTAACATATGTAACAGCTTTATACACTGAGCTTGGCTCCAAAACTTAATTTACAAAAGTCCGTGAAAGACAAATAAATTGTCTTTCCTTTGACATATTTTGTACATAATCTTTGATAATATTGTTTGATCACACAAAATAATTTGGCGAACAGGGAAAAATAATTCTCCACATTGAACTATTCGTAAATAATTCAATGGTTGATATTTCAATGGCTTAGTTTAGAAAAATCCGGCTCCATGTGACAGTAACGGTTTCAAGACGAAACAACACAACCACCTTTTGCTTGAAAATATCTTCTTTCCTCTTTGAAAAGTTCCTCTCTGAAAAGTTTCTTATTCTAGGCGGCTTTTCAGATCCATTCTGGGATAGGCGGCTTCGTTCAGCTGTCCAAGTTTGCCTCCCAATTGATCAGGATAGCTCCTCTTTAACACTAAGTACAGTACCTAATTAACCGAACAAGCTATCAATGAGTTAAACGGTGACGTCATAGTAGACCAACAGTGGAGCCAGGAACTATGGGCCACTCAGCACTCTCTAAGTCCCAGACCTTGACGTCTACTCCCTGTCTTGTCGCGGGAGTACCTGGGGCTTCACATGTGATTCCTTTTTGTCGGATGATAGCATTGATGTAGCTTGCCATCAGCAAAGTGATTTCTAAAATCTGTAACAGAAACAGAAATAGGTCTGAACAAAGTGCTTCACATACATGTGGGGGAGTAAGTCTTCCACAACTTAAAGGAGTTCTGCAGTCACGACATTTGGATTATTTCGGCCATGTGCAAAATTGCTTTTACTGAAGGAAATCTGAGAATAATAATTTGCAAAAACACCATAGAGATGATGAAGGAACAAGGATGGTTAAGGATGGAGAAGATTACCACCGTTTTCGTTGATACGCGACTTTCGAAAACAAAACACCCGCAGAAACGTTTCCAAAATTTCCGTCAATCATACATGTTATCGACAGATTGGATCGAAATCCACCAATCACAGCCCGCTAGCATGACGTAAAGAAGATCTGAAGGTCACACTAGTGGCTGTGATTGGTGGATTTCGATCTGATCTGTTGATAACACGCAAGACTGACGGAAATTTCGGAAACGTTTCCGCGGGTGTTTTGTTTTCCAAAGTCGCGTATCAACGAAAACGGTGGTAACACGGATCACAAACGACCAACTTGAAAAATTCAAGCCAAACTTTCCCAGATACACAAACCTTAACGCAGCTCCTAAAAAAATTGCACCAATGACGGAAAGGAGAGGGCGAGTGAGAGTGCGCGGGAAGCCGGATCGAGAGAGATCTGGGCTCCAATTTGCTCTTTGCAGCGAGAGGAGTTCCGCTCCTCGGCCACGCTTGTTAAAAGTCAACTGACAGGTTCACCTTCTTCACCCCGGTTATCTTTAATTTGAACCCCGATAACTCGAACCCCACAGTTGAACCCCGATAACTCGAATGGCCAAGGGAAATTGAAATTAGTTCGAGTTATCGGGGTTTCGAGGTATAGGTGTTTTGAACAAAAAGACCAGAAACACTTGATTAAAGAGGTTTTATGCTTATACATGTTTTAGTGTAAGCTTTCTAGCAATGTAAGAGCATTAAAATGACGAAACAAAACAAGGAAACACAACAAAAGCATGAAATATAAAGTAGCTGCTCTTCAGAATGTTTAGTGCTAAATCTCACTTTAACATTTGTTGAAAAATCTATTCTCTCGATTGATTTGAAAAAATAGTTTGTCATAAGCTAAAGTCCCTGGCGTTTAGCAGCCATTCTGTCTCTGTCCATAATGTTGCACAACCCGAGTCTGTGTTTGAGGGGAAGAAGAGACAACTTATGTATTGTTCTCAAGAATAAACTGGCCAAGATTGACAAGTGGGGAAGAACTGTCAAAACATTTTGTTTACAGACATACAAACGTGTAATATCGACAATTAGGTCAATTTGTGATAATATACAAATGAGATTAAATGTAATATTCCCGTGCAAAATGTTATGGTTCATTAGCCGGCCCGCAAAAGTGAAAATCGACTACAACTGAGTTATCGAGGGTAGAATAACAAAGAAAAGTACCTGAAGGGAAGTAAAAATCGCTTCGAGTGAGCGGGGTTTCGAGTTATAGGGGTTAAAATAACAGTATATATGCGAGGCAAATCAAAGGGAAGTCATTTTTGCTTCGAGTTAGCGGGGAATTCGAGTTATCGAGGGTTCGAGTTACAGTATTGGGTTCAACTGTATTTCTTGCGGCATTAAGTTGCTCGGATAGCCTTTGTGCCATAAACAAAGATGAAGGGGAAAGAAATTTATTAAATTATTTTTTAAAACCGATTAACGCAGTGTGACATGTTAGAAAGGACTTGGAAAAATAAGTTTGGATAAGAACACTTACCTTTCCCCTGGACATAACAAACAGCAATCTCTGGGTTCCCTGCTCGACTGTATTACCGCCCCGCATAATAGATTGGTTAACGACTAACATGAAGTCGTCTTTCCACCCGCCAAACGTTACCACGTGTTTGTACCTGTAGCGACACATCAATCGCTGAAGAAACAAAAAAACACACATGATTAGCACTTCCAAATGCAAGATAAGACCGATTCAATTGTAGACAATTTCAATGATATTCACGAGAAGTATTTCCTATTTTAAGTTACACTTAGTGTATTTTACATGTTATGTTATTATATTTTTTATGTTACGTCAATAAAATCATACGCTAAATTAAGTTGACTCTGACTTTGGGCACCCACTCAAACGCCATGGGAAAACGGCTTGAGAGAAATATTGCGGTGGCCTGACAAAACGCTGACAAGAAGGGGTGGGAAGGAGAAGAACCAATACTCCTCTGGGCGTTAAATGCTACCAAAACTGAAGGCAGGACTGCATGGGTGAGCCACCGCCCTCCTAATGCTAAGAAACACGAGTAAAATTATGATGAAAATCTAGTCTGGATGGCTAGAACAAACAAAAAGCTAGCATATTCGTTTTTCTTGTGTTGTTATTCGTTATCAGTTGTTGTTCTCTTGCTGCGATAATTCGCGCTATACAACTTGAGAAGCTTTTGCACATTCCGTCGTATTTTTGTTTCCTTGTTGTACAAAAACAAAGTATCTGGCAGATCAGTGAAGTCTTTTATGAAGAGTGCTATGGGATTTTTAATTTCTGCCCAGACTTACCAGACTCTGTCCTTCCAGAATATTAATGCTGTCTTCTTCCACGGCCAGCCAAACTGGCTGCGTATTCTCTGTCATTGTAGTTCGTTTCTTAGCGGCTGACACCGTGTGCTTTTGCTGTGAGAAGGAAAAACAAAATTATCTTTAGCTGTGATTTAATTGAACACGTTCTACCAGAAGTTTTCACCACTCGAAGCAGCATTACAAACTCAGACCAAACGTAAGCTGGATTTATATGTAACAGAAAGCCCAGGATCATAATAATCTCAAACCTGTGCTTGAAAAAGCCTGCACCCGAAAAGGGGCCATCGACGCGCATTCTCGAGATACTTGTCCACGCATTCTTTTACACTCCACCCGTGCAGCGTCGACCACTTCTCGGCCATGCGCAGTGTGAGTGAACTGTAAATTGAAAGACAGCCCACATCAGTGAAAACAACACAAACTGAGTTAAAATTCGTAATCCGACTCAATCCTTTTCAGTCTAAGCCATCCATGTTTCTCCTTGGTTCCTCACTATCACCCACTTGCTGTTTTTCTGCCTAAGTTAAGTATTATTTTAAGGTTTGCTTTGATTTGAGGGTAATTTGTAGACAGGACAAAATTATTCAAAGCTTTTCAAAAACATAAATGTTTACCAAAAAACTTGCTTCTGGGGTCGAGTGCCAACTAAATAATAGGTTGAAAACTGTTAAAACTTTTAAATTGGACCTTTTAGGGACTGTAACACAAGAAGATAAAAATATTGAAATTGAGAATACATTTTCACCTTTTCTTTTCAAAATTGCTTACGGTTAGAAAAGTTGCCGAAATATTTGGAATCAAAAGCGCCTTTCTGTCGCATTGAATTATCCATAAAATTTGTGGAAAACCGCTGGACGACGGCTTTCTTATGCCCTTAGTTCCTTTTTATATGTGCTCTTAAGTTATCCCAGCCGGAATGTTGCGAAAAGACTTAATCACAGATCAATGGCGGCATTTTACACTGACTTACCGTTTTCCGGAGTCTTCCCTTATAGTCTTGGCACAGAACTGGGATATCACCATTTCAATTCTTTTGCCCGGTAGCGAATTGCTATGAGCTCTGTAATCGCCGTAAGTAATCTAAAAAAACAGTTGACCAAGTTCAAAACGGCTAATAAAAGAGCCCTTAATTTGAAAGCAGAGCGAACAATCAACCCAAGAAATCAAAAATACCTGAGCCATGAGAGCTGCAAACTCTAACGCCATATCCTTGCTCACGGGAAATCGTCCCTTGACCACATTTACATTTGCCTGTAATTCAGATAGAGGAGGTCAAAGTCTGTTCTAGTTGAAATGATAAGAGGAACCAAACCTTCCGTCAATGCCAGCTGTCGAAAGGGGACCGTGTCACGGATGAGTTTAGTCTATTTCATCAGTTAATTTTGTCAAAACCTCGCTATGATATTATCGAAAAAATTTCTTCCATGGATCTAAACGTCAAAACCACAGCTTCAAGTCAAACAAATACAGTATGTCGCCCTGGCGTTGTAATAGGCCTTTTGCAACAGTTGGTCACGTGACGTGCTTTTCAAGAACACACTGATTAATCATCGGTAATGCATAACGTTATCAGAAATGGAAAGAACAGTTCCAAATAAGCTTACATGCAAATTTTCAGGTTTATATCTTTTAAGGGGGAATTTTTATGGACTTTAAAAATTAGAAGGATTTGTATGAGAAGAAGTCGCTTTGCCCTCCAGTCACGCTCCAGTGATTTTCCATACAAATCCTTGTAATTTTGCAAGTTTTCAAGCTGCCATAAAATCTTTGCCTTACGGTGTAAGGGCCTAGAAATTTCCATTTTTCCTAATATTTTACCCCTCTTTCTATCTCCAATGGTTATATGCCAGCAGCTTCTTTTGGTAGTGATTAATAACAGAAAAGGTTTCTGGTGGGCAAAGCTTCCTCGCTTCCATACAAAACCTTCTAATTTTTGCAATATTCAAATCGTCATTAAATCTCAACCTTATACGGCATTGGTCTGAAAATTGGTGTCCTGGTTATTTAAAACATGCTCTTTCCAGCTCTGAAATTCATTTTGCTGTAGCTAAAAGTTTAAAAATTATCGGTCACGTGACCAACTGTTGCAAAAGGCCTATTAAAGGTGCATGACAAACAACGAGATATGCTTCACTGGTTTAAGTGATTATTTTCATATTTTACTCAATTTGGTTGCCAATTCTTAGCTTTAAATATGGTTAAAACTTGTTGCACAGTTCCTCTAAACCGGTTTCTAAAACAAGAAACGGATCGTAGTATTGAGACACCCCCACCCCACCCCTCTCGCCTAACCTACCCAGTAAATGCAATGCTGGAATATCCCAGGTCCCTCTTCCCCACGATTCTCCCGGGTTGTCCTCATAGTTCGCCAGTCAGCCATATACCAGAGTACAACTTTGCGTGACAAAAAGAGGGCCAGAAATGGACTGGTTTGGGTTAAGATAGGCACCAGGAAAGCCGGACCTCTTGAAAAAATCCGGGTCAGACACGCCGCTAAACCCGGGGATTACAAATCCCTCCCACACTGCCAGGCCATATAAGAAAAGATAGATATGAAAGAATTCCTCCATTGATGAAAAGAAATATATAAAAGTAAAGCTGACCTGCAGAACAAGGAAGTATTTTTCTTTATCTGTCTCTCCGCTACTGAGGCTCTTGAAGTATAACCTACGGGGATAAATAAAGAATAGAATGAAACATTTCACTCTTCAGATCATTTGTTTGACGTGCAAAACGACGCACAGATTCGGCCGCGAACAAACAAGTTCAAGTTTATTATTGCACACTGTTTACAGGAAACATATAACTTAACATAAGACGGTACAAAACGATACAAAGAATACAAATATAAAAATAAATAGAAAGGATGTACTGTACTATTTAGTTGTGTACAGTGACCAAAATAGCCAATGCGCTTTCGAGTTGGTGACACAAGTTGGCATTGGCCGCATGATACCAAAACAGGTTCAATCAAAACAAAGGCAGGTCCTGGACTGATATCTAGTACTATATTTGGTAACTACTCGGGCAATTACGTGAGTGCCTACACCAAGTATTTACCGGCGATAAATACCTGTTTTTGTAGGAGAGTTTGATCATCCTGCTTGTGTCCAGTTTCCCCTGGCTTTGGCTACGCAATGCTTGCTCCCACTTTGAAATTACGTCACACAACTGTTAAAGATTCGGATCAATATCAGTATCTCGGCAACTGCGCACCTACCCCTCCCCTAACCCAACAGTAACACTAACTTATTAACATGTTGGGTTAGGGGAGGGGTAGGTGCGAAGTTGCCCAGATACTGATATTGATCCAAAGATTTAATGGAAGAAAGTAATTTACATCACATTTCGTCGATGCTTCAAGAGAGCACTAAAATAAAACGTAGAAAATCTAATTTTAAAGGTAGCGAAAGCTCCGTTTTAAAATTGTTTACTGCCCACCCTACAACACAAAGCCGGCCTTCACAAATTCATCCGGCCGGAAGAGCGTTTTCGAAAAGCACCATTTTCTGTCCGGATCGGTGTGGACGAAAGACTTTACCATAGAACTCAGTAAAGCTGCGTACTCAAATTCCTCCGGCGTATTAAGGACGAGACCTTAGCTATACAGTCTGTGAAGGTAAGGAAACTTCATTTAGTACAAACCTTGACACTGGCTTGTAAGCAGTGTTCCACTAAATTGACGGGGTTATCTGTGAAAAGTGCGTAACCACTCTCTGAGGGGGTGCGAATGCCGACCACCTACAAGAAATCGATTTCAAGAGTTTAGGAGGCGTACAGTACGTAATTACGTCGGAGCTTTAAGGTTGGTTCTCACTAGCGCATAAGCATAACAAGTCAGAACACCCTCGACATACTCATAAGCATAAGCAGAAACATAAGAAGAACGAACCCACTTATTTGTCTTATGCTGTTCACACTTGCGCATAAGCATAAGCGTATAAGCATAAGCATAAGCACAAGAAAAACAAACGTGTTCGTTTTTCTTGTGCTTGTGCTTATGCTTATGCACAAGTGAGAACAGCATAAGACAAATAAGTGGGTTCGTTCTTCTTCTTATGCTTATGTCGCGGGTGTTCTCACTTGCTTATGCCTATGTTATGCTTATGCTTGTGCTTATGCTTATGCGCTAGTGAGAACCGGCCTTTAGTAAAACTAGAGACACGCTTGGCTTCAACTTACTCTGTTGATAGTTTCAGAAAATTCTTGAACGGTTGTCGAACCATCAAAACCAAATACCTGACAAGATAAACAAAACAACGCATCACGGACAAGTCCTTTAAACCTCTCAAATATCTCTGCCGCGGTTAAAAATTACTCCGACATTATCTGCTTTTAAATCTTCGCTGATCTATTTCCATAACTTACCTGAGTAGTTCCATCAATAAAGTGGACCGGAATACTCATCAAGCAGGAATGATCGTAAGGTTTACGGAGAAGAACAGACAGAACCTGGCAAGATCAAGATCAGAACAACCAATGAATCAACTTCAGCATTTATGGAATAAACAGTGCAATTGGGTAAAGCTGCACTACTATGAATTCACCGATGGAAAACAGCTCCTTCATTTAAAAAGTTCCTCGTTGCAAAAAAAAAAAGGTTGTCACAGAAATTCGACGCAACTTGTGATTGTGACACGAGTCACACGTTTAATTTCTCGTTCCCCGAACCCGTTTTCATTTTCTCCTTCAATGTAATAATTTTACTGTTCAGAACGTTATAATCAGTGCGTTGGGTTATCTATTCTAAAACTCACCTCCATTCTAGATGGTTTGGCCTCTCTTTTCCCATTTTGTAAAATTCTCTCCAGGCTTCTGATACAGTAAGTGGCATATTTCCCCAGTTTTGTCCTTCAAAAGAACAATGTTTCAGTTGCAGTATGCTGTTGCAGTATACTAGAGCGGTTAGTTATCACTCTAACCAATCACAAACAACACAGACAGTAGTATACAGTGAACCAATCAAAACTCGAAGTTATCACGTGAAGCTGACGCAAAGCGCAACAGCGCGGGAAAACGAGCCCCAGCGAGTCACGATTGGTTTAGGTTTTATTTCTGATTGGATGAAAAATTGGCGCGAATTTCTTAAGCGATGCTAAAACAATTAGTTTTCGACACTCAAATTAAAACAGCTCTATGATAAGAAGTATTTTCAATGACTGATAAAATGTATAATATTTTAGTACTTACTTGAATGTCGAAAATCTGTTGAGATGACCCTTGAGAAAGAGAAGGAATTTCTGTTTAGGGGCAAAAAGTGCAGTGCAGAGCGCTAGCAGCTGCCACGCTTGGATATAAACAAACTCCTGGACCGGTCGCAGATCAATAGTGGCTTGTGATGCAATGTCAAATGAGTCTTCCCGAAGCCACGAAGATTTGCCGCAATATTCCAGGAAGTGCTGAAACAAAGAAAAACCCCATTCGTTACTAGCCTCCCACGCAGACGTTGGCAAGCCTAAGAACGTCTGCTTGGGAGGCTAATTCGTTACGTGATGGTATAAACAAGTCCGAAAAAATGAGAATAATTTTACCCTGGGAATACTCTTAGATACCCTGTAGAATTCAACAGATGCCTCTCAAATTTGCGTCAATTACTACATGGCACAGTACAATTGTGCAATTTACGTTCATAGGGAAATCAAAGAACGCCGACAGATCTTTTCTCAATCCAGCACCTCTTCTCTTCTTTGTTCTACTTCAGGAAGCGAAAGGAGAGACCCTGGGAACAAGGCTGCTCTTTCGACAATAACGAAACGAGGTGGGAGGAGTTGGGAAGGAAAAAAAAGATACATACCCCTAGGTCCTCAGGTCCTCTATGGACGTGTTTCGATGTCTGCTTGATCAGCTGACAGTAAATCTCGTTCTGGAGTTCTGGATGATCAAGACACGTTTGCATGGCATTCTGGGCTAGTGACACGTGATAATCAATGGCTGATTCCTGTGTCTGGACTGTGGTGAACAAGTGGATGGACTGGGGAAAAACAAACATTAATTGTTATACCTCTCAACTCAAATACGTTTTCCGATTGGAAGAAAACGTGTCACGTGCCGTGGATCAAACCTCACTAACTCTCTAGAGCGAACAAAACTCACTAACTCCCTAGGGAAACACAACAACACGAACTTTGTGAGCCAGCCAGCGTCAAGCAAACAATTTCTTCGTAGTTTTTCTTTTTTTAGTTTTGAGTTGGGAGGTATAACAAAACAGTTAATGACTGGTCTCGAGGGAAACAGTGAGTTTTGTCTCCCCTCGACCTCGATGTTCCCCTCGGCCTCGCTTGGGGAACATTGAGGGTCTCGGGGAAACAAAACTCGCTGTTTCCCGCGGGACCAGTCATTAAGTGCTTATTAAACCACTGCATAAACAAACGACAGACCGCGTTTTAGCATATTTCCAAACACCGAGAAGACATGCATAGCTGAGAAGTTTTGACAAACTTCGAAGTGCTTAAGAAATGTGGTCGAATATGTTCTGTGTGTAAGGCGTACCTTCTCTGCGGAAACAAAAATTAACGAAAGGGCAGAGAAATTGAATCGTAAAAAATTTACGGGTAATCAAAACCATTTATCTAAACACTGTCACAGTTATGTTACCTTCGTTTAAACTTGATGAATTGTGTGGACAACTGCCAAATAACCAACACCTTTCAGTTTGTACTTAATTTTCTTGCCCCTATTTCTAAAGCAAACAGTTTATGTAATGCAGTTCTTACCTTGAAGAGTTTCAGAGCCTCTGCCTCAAGTTCCTTGGTTGGAAGAGTTGTGAGTGGTTCAGCAATGGGTTCCTTGGTGTGTGTTAACACATAGCTATTCCAGATATCACTCTCTGAAACAATGCAATGTACATAAACATAAATCACAAGAAATTATTACACATGTTTATTAGCGCGCAAAGATAAGAAATAACTGCATTGTTTTTTTCCATGTTCAGCTGTTCTTTATACCTGGATCACAGTCTTGTGCTATGAGTTGAAAAATACTCTTCTCGAAATTTGTCCCCATGTCTTCAATGCCGCTGCCTGATGCCACTTTCAAATGAAACAGCCAAGACTCCTAAGACAAAAAACAACAAAACTTATTCAGAAATTCAAATTTTACAGTATTTCCACTGTAACACAGGTGACAGCAGCTTTTCAAATACACTAATTTAAAAATAAAACTTTCTCTTTAAAAAACAAAGTAGTAATTATATAAAAGTAAAGACTCTTAGAAGTCTCTTATTATATTAAAGTAAAGACATTTATATGGTCACTCAAACCATAGTTAATAGAAGGGAATGGTTATGAAACCCGACAAAGTTCTTTGTAGTTTGTAGATTTTTGTTGCGCAAAAACACAATAGTTGTTTACTCCGTACTGAAGAACTAACCAATAGAAACGTTAGTGTTGGTTACGTGACTCATGCATAGTGTATGAGTGCAAAACAAAAGATTTTGCACGGTCATGGACCTTCCAACCTAAATCTTGGCATCTTTGTTTGCTCCTTTGATGTTTGCCAGGTTTCCTAACCAATCCCCTCTATTAACTATGCTCAAACCATAGTGAGTGAAGTTTCAATTAAAGTTAAGGAAGTGACTATAATGAGGTGGCCATTCTTCTTTCACACAACTGGAATTTAGATAATGGTTGAAGAGATAAGTTATTGAAGCTTTGCACCTTTTCTTCTTTTGACTCAATCAAAAGCTTTGTGTTAGCAGGCTGTTTGAGTGATTTCATCACCAGGGTGTAATGATGATAAGGAACTGGATCAGCATCATTAGCACCATTGTCAGAGTCTGGGGATTCCATTTCCTCTACTATCACATCAATCATGTGTGTCATGCTGAATGGCACCTGTCAAACAAAACCATGAACTCAGAAAGGACTGAAGAGGTTTAATAGCAAGATGAAAGGTGAGGACTTATTTGACTGACTATCAGCACTTGCTAAAATGAGTGGAGAGTACATGAAAGGTGAAATCGTCTACCAGGTTAGTTGAAAAACAAGATCTAATGGTATGGGAGAAGGCAATGAAGTGAAAACAAACGATTTATTCTATATGTATATGTCAACACCCATTCCTTTTCTCTTCAGGCTTACTCAAGAACATTCCTCTTAGACTGATCTGTTGTCTATCACTAGAGAGACTTTTCCTCATAAAACCAATCAACTCACCTTGTCACCTTCACTCTTGTAGTAACAAAGGTATTGGCCGAGTAGAACGCTCCAACACTTCTTGGAAGAGCCATGTTTTACCTAGTGTCAATCCAATCAATACATTAATGGTTCTAATTAAGTCAAACTTGATACAGCATTGAAATTGAAATGGGAGAATTAAGATGAGCCTCTGACTGTTTCAATAAGG
Organism: Platygyra sinensis; assembly: GCA_019787425.1. NCBI lineage: Eukaryota > Metazoa > Cnidaria > Anthozoa > Scleractinia > Merulinidae > Platygyra > Platygyra sinensis. Next base: position 778 of record JAHPZR010020847.1, on the reverse strand, counting down.
AAGGTCATAAGATAAATATGCACTAGATTATTCCATATCTACAGGCAAAACAAATCAATAAAAACAGAAACACTGACAAACAGAAAAAAGTAGCAAAAACAACAAGACCGAAAGGATTCAAGTTACATTTTCCAAACACTTAAAGGGAATAAACTAGCAGTAAGAAGAATGAAACAGAAAGTATAATGATGTTCAAATCCCTTAATAAAGTTAGCTCCAGTGTAAATGCAGGACCTACATGTATGAAGCATAGACTATGATGTGCATTTTCAGTAAACTGACATTGCCTAGCTAGGCTGCATATTAATTATTAATTTGAAACATAGTTTCAGTTACAGTTGTACTTAAGGTGTGGAATTTATTACCTGAAAACATCAGAAAGATTAAATCAACCGCAAAATTCAAGATGCAAATCAATCACGTCTTTGAATCATCGGAATCTTGCATGGCAATCTTGTAAAGCAGTATAATATGACAGTTTTTAATTAAATGTAATATTTTTTGATATTTTATTTGAGAAATAGAAAACCTGTACTGTGTTTCTATTGAGTTCTAAAAGCACAAGTGGAAGTTTGGGAGAATGAGAAATGCTGTAGGAACATGAACCATAGGCAAGTGTTTCCACAGCATTTTTTGAGTTCTCCCAAACTTTCATGAGTGTTTCTGTCTCTCGATAGAAACATAGAGAACATGTTTTCTATTTCCTCTAGAAAACATCGCAATGAAAAAAAAAGGGAAACAGCTTTTTTACTTTAACCATCAAAATGTAAATTCTCTT
>JAHPZR010020843.1:20000-25186 GCA_019787425.1 Platygyra sinensis | reverse complement strand
AAAAGGGGGTTATCTCATGAAACCATGGTTGCACAACTGATACAAATTTGCAAATTTCTGAATATGCATTATTCCTAGTCTGACTTTCAGCATCCTCTCTGTCCTCTTGATGGTGATGTTACTGCCTCACAGAGTCAAACAGATAGAATTTGATTGAAAGAGCTGAAGCTGATGTGTAATTATGAGTGGATCAATATCTTTTCCATATGGTGTGGTTTTAGACCTGCATGAATTTTAAAACGAAAAAGTGATATTTTGTCACGAGATGTGGTTTGGAACTATTTGGTGAAGAAGTCAGATCTTGGGAGTAAGCTATGAGAGGATAAAGCTGAAATTCACGCTATGATATTCTTAGATTTACTCAGCCCCAAATCTTTTTTTGTAAAATTAACATTCTTTTTTTGATGACACCCATCTTTCTTTTCTCAGAAATGCGTCTATTGCTTTCACGCACTCCTCTTTCCACACCTTTTCCTGTAGCTTTGCTGGGACATCAGGATATATCTCAAAAATGATCTCTTTGATTGTCGCAAGCTTATCCTGGTCAAGTGGTTGTAGGCTTGACCCACTACTATTAGAGCGTCCAGAGCAGTTTCTGCCCTTTCGCTCCCCTGGACTGAACATCTCCAACAGGAGATTTTTTGCTAAATAATAATTATACCCTTACTGCTGCTTAACAGTACTGCCTTCTGTTTAAGGGTGGGTGTTATATAGTTAGACAATATGGGTTTCTTTTGTTCACCATTGTCCACTAGTGGTGCAGTCAGTGTAACAGTAGTGTGATCTGTTTGTCCACTAACAGTTTTCATTTTTTTTACTACCAGGTAGTCTACAATAAGATCTACCTTTGTTTCAATGTCCGTTATTTTGTCGTAAAGTTTCTGTAGCGTCACATTTTCCGTTGGGGGATCATAATTATGTGTCTGTCCAGTCCAGTGGGTTGTCAGTATGTAAAGTACATGTATCTGTCTCGTCTCTTGATGTCACTGGTAAAGTGAATGTGTTTGTCACAGGCACTGTGGTGTTGAGGAGGGGATTCAAAATGCTGAATGGGTCAGTTGTGGATTGTGGTGTAGTGTCAGTGGATGTGTTTGTCAGGGGTACTGTAATGTTGAGCAGTGGGTTGAATGCTTCAGTTGTGGATTGTGTTGTTGTGTCAGTATATGTATTTGTTAGGGGTACTGTGGTGCTGAGCAGTGGGTTGAATGCAGCAGTTGTGGACTGTGTTGTTGTGTCAGTATATGTGTTTGCCAGGGGTACTGTGGTGTTGAGCAGTAAGTTGAATGCAGCAGTTGTGGATTCTGTTGTGTCAGTATATGTGTTTGTCCGGGGTACTGTGGTGTTGAGAAGTGGGTTGATTGTCTCAGTTGAGATTTGTGTTGTGTCAGTATATGTGTTTGTCAGGGGTACTGTGGTGTAGAGCAGCGAGTTGAATGCAGCAGTTTTGGATTGTGTTGTAGTGTCAATGGATGTGTTTGTCAGGGGTACTGTGTTGTTGAGCAGTGGGTTGAATGTGTCAGTTGGAAACTGTGTTGTTGTGCCAGTATATGTGTTTGTCAGTGGTACTTTGATGTTGAGCAGTGGGTTAAATGTAACAGTGGTGGATTGGTTTGTAGTGGCAGTGGATGTATTCGCTGGTGGTGGTGTGGCTGTACATTTGCCCCCCTCTTTCCGCTAACGGAAAATTTCCAATTGTTTTTGCACATAGAGGTTTTCTTCAACACTCAGATGAGTGCATTGGCTGAGTACCCCACTTTCAAGGATTTTGGCTTTCTGAAAGGAAATAAAGTACTTCTGCCAATCAGCTAATAACAAAGACTGGTTACTCCTAAATTTCAGTAAAGGTGGATTATGGCCACTGTCTAATAGTTAGAATTTCACATATTCTGCCTTCAAAAATTAACAGGATTAGAAAATTATCAAGAAGTTGTACACACTAGAATTGATCACTTCAGGTTCATTATATCTTCAAAGAGCATTTGGCCTACATCATGTGCACCAATGATTATCACGTTTAATATGGATAGGACCCTGTGCACACTGTGATTGGTCGAAAACCTATGTTTTATCAGAGTGTAATACACGGCTTGGGCTTTTTTATGTGTTAAATAATGCTTAGGGCTCATCTCTACCACATTTTTATAGGGCATAGTTGACTTCATTGTACATTTGATGAGTTCTTTAAGAACTTGAGAATTTTTAACAACACGAGAAGTGAATAGAGAATGACTCAACTGGACCATTTGCGTAATCTCAGTGCTATGATGTTCCTAAAAATTTCATGCATGCTCATGTAACTCAACAATCCTCTTGGGTGTGTTCATAAGCTTTCCATTGGTTGCTCAATTTATTTTGAATGTGAAATTTTAAGGATATTTTGTTTATCATGAAAAATATCTATAGCATTTCAATATATATGTTGGTTCTAGCTGTATGTTCGGCACATATATTAAATTTTCATTCTCGGTGTCACTGCTCAAATTATATGCTATTGCAGTGTCTAGACATTGGCAGGTCTCTTAAAAAAGATAAGGGCACTCTGAGTTCATTGAAAGGTGATTCAGAGGATACCATCTTTCTTCTGACTCCTTTTTAAAGGGGCTAGGTCACGCTATTTCAGGTAATTTTGTTTAATTTTGCTAATTATGAGCTCTAAACGTCAAACGGGCAGACCAAGAGTCTTTCATTTGCCATGGCCACATTACAACTGAGAATGATTTTCCAGCCATGTAAATGACACTTTGATACGTGTATAAACTGACACACTGTAAATTTGAACTAGTGAGGCAATCTCAGATAGTGCAGAGTGTTATGCAGGACTGTTAGTACATTTTGAGTCGTCTCCTGCCTGTATTTAAATTCATTAATACATTGAACTAGCAAACGTGATAATTTTATTTTTTTTTTGTAACTTGATACTTTTGTTTTTCTCGCAATGTTTTAACATGATACTCTTGTTTTCTCAAAGACATACAAAGGAAGATATGCTCGCTTTTTTCTGCTGGAGAAAAATGAAAATAATAATGTTATTAACTTATGACAAAAATGGAACAGGAATGATTTTGTTTCTTTCAAGAGGCAAATTTTCATATCATCGATAAACAATTACTAATTTAATTATCAAATAGTCATGTCTTGTCTCGGAATAGCACGTTCTTATTATGTTGCCACCATTGGTGTTAACAATAAACCAGTTCAAAATACACATTGATATCAATTAATACAACCGAGAAGCATTTCAACTTGATCGATATTATATCCTATATCGGTGAATGATTTGATCCCATTTTTAATGGAAAACAAAACAGCTTAACGGGCCCGGTAATTACCGGGAGCTTTGAGAAACGAGCCCTAGAACAGGTCACCAGGAACCAATTTTAGTGCCGCGTTGTCATGGCAACTTTTCAACCAATCGCGCGGCGAAAGTAAGACAATACCGCATGCAAAAAGTTGATCGTGATACATTTGCAGCATCAATTGATAAAGAATGGTAGTATTGATCATGACCTGTCAAAGTATAACTGCTGCAAAGTGCTAGAAACCCTGACGAGCCACCGTAAGAGTCACGGAAAGTGTCATGCTAAGCGGTCTAAAGAGTAGTATGGGGTAAGCTGGTTGACATCACCTTCATTAGATTTTGAATTTCAAAGAAGAGTTGCGCAAGTCGGGTTTGTTGTTAAGAAACGGCAAATTCTTATTTCTGTCAGGAATTACCATCGCTGTTGCGTTTTAGTAGTAACCTTATCATGTTCTTGGGAATCTCTTTTTTCCTTTTTTTCGTTCTTTTTGTTGTTGTTTTTCTATTTTCGCTCTTGTCAACATTAACACCTTTAAGCAAGTGCACGTTTTGCTTCTCCCAAATGACCAGGTTCTGTAGGTCAGTCGATCTATCAACTAAGCCAGAAAGGGAGATGGTCATTATATTACTTGGTGTTTGAAAAATTATTTTGTGCAAAATAATAATGCAAACAGTACTTTCTTTTATTACCAACAGACACTAAAACATTACTGTTTACAATGATGTCATATGATCACCTAGCATGGCGCTTTATCATTCTAACCTAGAAATCCTCACCAGGGAGTAACCACTCTGGGTACATGCATCTTTCAAACATTAGATCTAGGTCAGTTGAAAATAACACGTGTGGATACTGGCCTATCAGCTTCACCCATCTAGGAGGTGTACCCCAAGAGGGTGAGAACATCAAGCTCTTGATATTGGGGTTTGCTGCATGGATAGACCTTACCGACTTCACTAAAAGGCAGGAACACTTTTCCACATCAATGTGTTCATATGAACTGCTACTTAGAAACAATTTGCAGAGCTGGTCTTCACTAAACTGTTCACACAAGCTTAAGATTACTCTTCGTGGTTTTTGCATTGTTTTAAGAGCAGTGACTGCTGCAACAGGATCAACATTGCAACAGTACTCCATATTTAAAATTTCCAACCTTGGCATTTTCAAAATAGAGTTTAAATTTTGTATAGACAGATTATAACTGATGTCAAGTTCCAGCAGTTGTGTACATCGGCTCAAGCCCTCTTCAAGGTAGCCCGCTGTCATCTCCATTTTCAGTTTACCCATGTCATGTGTGAATTTCAAAGAATGAACATATTCGGCATGCTCGAAGATGTGATCAAACTTTGACTTATTGTATAAAAGGTCATATTTAAAATGTCTCCACAAAAAAGGCAAGTGGCAAATGTCTCGTAATCTTCTGCAAAGTGGCGAAATGCCTGTTATAAGATCTGGCAATGGTATTAACGTGAAGATCCTTACTAACATCTCCGTAGGTAAGTCACTCAGCCTTACCACTCCTACAAAGAAAGATACACACTATCAAATAAGATGGTTTCACATCTCTTTATTGAAATTGTGGTTTGGACATTGATCATCAGCTGTGGAATATGCAGGTGGAAAATGAGAATATTCTGAAACACTGTATTGCGTGACGCAAAAAACGTGCCAAAAGTGATGTTTGATTGGCAGCTCTTGGTGTACGAGTGCGTTGTCTCGTTTTCTGGTTTCGCAGAGTCGTAGATGGTCTGTAGGGCACATTTGATTCTAATTCTCATAATTTTTGGAATCTCCAGGAAAGTCATGAATGAATCTCATTATAACACCCTGAAAATAATACAATTAGCGAGGAAAAAATTGCGTACAGCGGTGAGGAAATCTCGAGTT
>JAHPZR010020843.1:12500-15000 GCA_019787425.1 Platygyra sinensis | reverse complement strand
TATACTTTTGTTAACTTATGCTGTTATTACTATTGTATTATGTTGGTACAAATAAAGTTGTTGTTGTTGTTTCTTAAAAGACATTCTTTAAAAGAAACTTTTGTTGTCAATTTGGATTTATTGTATTTTTTTATAATTTAAAGAGAACCAATCCAAAAAATAATCAATCTTATCATATTGCAACTTGCATGCATCAGCTGGTTATTTTGATTTCTAAAAGCCAACTAGTTGCCTACTAAAACTACATACATGTGTTTTCACTACATTCACAGTCATAACTTGCAAACTTCTTGTTTCTCACTGCTGAAAGCTATTAAGTTCAACCAGCATTGGAGAAAGGATTGTTTTCGCTCTGTCATTGGTTCCCTTTAATTTATATGATAATTTGTCTGAAACCACTAAACAAGAGAAGTCCAACCTTAAAGTGCCACTGAAACGAAATTTTCGTACTCTCTTTTATTAGCCCACTTTGTAGTTTCAAGCGTGCTTAAAATGGTGGTGAACTTTATTTCTTTCAAATCCTAACGGAAAGTGCTTCTTTTAGCTGCCGAAATCGTCTTTTTGGAGCATAACTGTGTCCGGGCTCTGGAACCGAGTTTAAGGACCTTGTGACGTCACTGGTTGTATTCACGATGGAAGCACTAAAGATTCTCTCTTGTTTTCACTTGATTTATTCAAGATTATTCATCCTATTGTCGATACCTACAAGTTTTCTACCTTGTAATTTCTGTCCAACCTTGACAGTAAATTCACATCATAAACGTTGGAGGGCGCAAAAGAGTGTAGCTTCACCAAAATGAATGCTGCAGATTAGAACAGCTTACTATATTTTTCGAACATCTTGAGTACTCGATTGGAGACTTCGAAGAAGAGTATGGCAACAATTATATCACATCCTGAAGCCTAAACACGATATATCGTCGTCTGTTTTCAGCCTGGTTCTGTAATTTGGATTCTCACGTTTATCAAAGGTCTATTAACAAGGTTCAAATATATCCTCACCCGGGATCCTCGCAAACTTTACTGCATTAAAAGAAGTAAGCGCCTCAGCCAATTCCGCACAATTACGAAGTTATTAATGGTCCACAAGCTTTGAGAGGAGTACTTCTTTGCATACAGAGGGCATCTTTTTATGTTACTAATACAGTGTAAGAGTTGTTATGGTAGACAGAGAATATCTTTGAAAATTGTGATCAACAGCAGGGTTCGCTTTATCGCTCGATTATCGCCGCATACGTGTCAGTCAGTGTAATATAAACAAAGTGGAATTTCGCTTCTCTTTTATGCGTATCTCCCAATTACAATATTTATCACGGCCGATGGATTACTTTGAGTTCTTCAGCACGTACTTATATCTATGATCTTCATTTAATAGTACCCAAGTTCAAAGCAATTCGTTAAAACGTGACAAGCTTTCACTCCTTTCGAAGGTTTATTTTTAAAAACAGAATTCGAACCATATATGACTTTTCGCCGTCGACATTGTCACGCTTTCTTTCGTTTCCTGAAAACATACGTGTTGGGTCATGGCAGCTTAGTTTGCCTTTACAGTTTCAAATTCGCTCCCTCCATGTAAAAGTAGAGGGTTTCTTTAATTGTTGATGTTGTGATAACTTGTAGGATGTAGCAGAAACAACTGGATAAAGGTCACCATAACACAATCTCGTCTGCGGTGAAACTCGCAAAGCGTCTGGTTTCCTCGAAGCAAAGCGATTCGAAAACTTGAAGCGTTGTTGCTGCCATTCATGCACCAGCACTCCGGATAATATTTTCAAAAGCCGCTTTCTCTTGTTTTCAGGTCTTTTTTACTTTATGAGTGTAGACATTGTTAAATTTAATGCTCGCCATTTGACTAAGTGTCCCGAACATTTTGCGATTTCAGAACTTGCACTCGCGTGCTTGCTTTCATAAATTACCTTGGAACTATTCAATTATAAAATAGCCTGAAAAGCCCCAGGATCGCCTCTCCACCTCTTCATGGCTAAGGCTACTGTTAGTATCTAATTTAAAGCTCTGAGATGTCCTTAAGATGTCTTTTGGGGAGCTTCGAACAGTATTCTCTTCTCCCATAATCACTCTAAATTTTCAGCGCGGCACGAGACTAATACAACCAGTGACGTCACTAGGCTGTTTTGGCCGCGCCAAGATGGCCGCCAATTTTGGGCTTAACCAGCCAACTTCGAACGGCTGAAAAAGCAGTTTTCGCTTACCGTATGCGAAAAAAAGTCTCCAGTGTTTCCAAGTAAGGTTGAAACTTTATTACTAAGCAAAAATCTCACATACGAAATTTTCGTATGTGAGATTTTTGCTTAGTAATAAAGTTTCAACCTTACTTGGAAACACTGGAGACTTTTTTTTCGCATACGGTAAGCGAAAACTGCTTTTTCAGCCGTTCGAAGTTGGCTGGTTAAGCCCAAAATTGGCGGCCATCTTGGCGCGGCCAAAACAGCCTAGTGACGTCACTGGTTGTATTAGTCTCGTGCCGCGCTGAAAATTTAGA
>JAHPZR010020843.1:0-5000 GCA_019787425.1 Platygyra sinensis | reverse complement strand
TTAATACCATTGCCAGATCTTATAACAGGCATTTCGCCACTTTGCAGAAGATTACGAGACATTTGCCACTTGCCTTTTTTGTGGAGACATTTTAAATATGACCTTTTATACAATAAGTCAAAGTTTGATCACATCTTCGAGCATGCCGAATATGTTCATTCTTTGAAATTCACACATGACATGGGTAAACTGAAAATGGAGATGACAGCGGGCTACCTTGAAGAGGGCTTGAGCCGATGTACACAACTGCTGGAACTTGACATCAGTTATAATCTGTCTATACAAAATTTAAACTCTATTTTGAAAATGCCAAGGTTGGAAATTTTAAATATGGAGTACTGTTGCAATGTTGATCCTGTTGCAGCAGTCACTGCTCTTAAAACAATGCAAAAACCACGAAGAGTAATCTTAAGCTTGTGTGAACAGTTTAGTGAAGACCAGCTCTGCAAATTGTTTCTAAGTAGCAGTTCATATGAACACATTGATGTGGAAAAGTGTTCCTGCCTTTTAGTGAAGTCGGTAAGGTCTATCCATGCAGCAAACCCCAATATCAAGAGCTTGATGTTCTCACCCTCTTGGGGTACACCTCCTAGATGGGTGAAGCTGATAGGCCAGTATCCACACGTGTTATTTTCAACTGACCTAGATCTAATGTTTGAAAGATGCATGTACCCAGAGTGGTTACTCCCTGGTGAGGATTTCTAGGTTAGAATGATAAAGCGCCATGCTAGGTGATCATATGACATCATTGTAAACAGTAATGTTTTAGTGTCTGTTGGTAATAAAAGAAAGTACTGTTTGCATTATTATTTTGCACAAAATAATTTTTCAAACACCAAGTAATATAATGACCATCTCCCTTTCTGGCTTAGTTGATAGATCGACTGACCTACAGAACCTGGTCATTTGGGAGAAGCAAAACGTGCACTTGCTTAAAGGTGTTAATGTTGACAAGAGCGAAAATAGAAAAACAACAACAAAAAGAACGAAAAAAAGGAAAAAAGAGATTCCCAAGAACATGATAAGGTTACTACTAAAACGCAACAGCGATGGTAATTCCTGACAGAAATAAGAATTTGCCGTTTCTTAACAACAAACCCGACTTGCGCAACTCTTCTTTGAAATTCAAAATCTAATGAAGGTGATGTCAACCAGCTTACCCCATACTACTCTTTAGACCGCTTAGCATGACACTTTCCGTGACTCTTACGGTGGCTCGTCAGGGTTTCTAGCACTTTGCAGCAGTTATACTTTGACAGGTCATGATCAATACTACCATTCTTTATCAATTGATGCTGCAAATGTATCACGATCAACTTTTTGCATGCGGTATTGTCTTACTTTCGCCGCGCGATTGGTTGAAAAGTTGCCATGACAACGCGGCACTAAAATTGGTTCCTGGTGACCTGTTCTAGGGCTCGTTTCTCAAAGCTCCCGGTAATTACCGGGCCCGTTAAGCTGTTTTGTTTTCCATTAAAAATGGGATCAAATCATTCACCGATATAGGATATAATATCGATCAAGTTGAAATGCTTCTCGGTTGTATTAATTGATATCAATGTGTATTTTGAACTGGTTTATTGTTAACACCAATGGTGGCAACATAATAAGAACGTGCTATTCCGAGACAAGACATGACTATTTGATAATTAAATTAGTAATTGTTTATCGATGATATGAAAATTTGCCTCTTGAAAGAAACAAAATCATTCCTGTTCCATTTTTGTCATAAGTTAATAACATTATTATTTTCATTTTTCTCCAGCAGAAAAAAGCGAGCATATCTTCCTTTGTATGTCTTTGAGAAAACAAGAGTATCATGTTAAAACATTGCGAGAAAAACAAAAGTATCAAGTTACAAAAAAAAAATAAAATTATCACGTTTGCTAGTTCAATGTATTAATGAATTTAAATACAGGCAGGAGACGACTCAAAATGTACTAACAGTCCTGCATAACACTCTGCACTATCTGAGATTGCCTCACTAGTTCAAATTTACAGTGTGTCAGTTTATACACGTATCAAAGTGTCATTTACATGGCTGGAAAATCATTCTCAGTTGTAATGTGGCCATGGCAAATGAAAGACTCTTGGTCTGCCCGTTTGACGTTTAGAGCTCATAATTAGCAAAATTAAACAAAATTACCTGAAATAGCGTGACCTAGCCCCTTTAAAAAGGAGTCAGAAGAAAGATGGTATCCTCTGAATCACCTTTCAATGAACTCAGAGTGCCCTTATCTTTTTTAAGAGACCTGCCAATGTCTAGACACTGCAATAGCATATAATTTGAGCAGTGACACCGAGAATGAAAATTTAATATATGTGCCGAACATACAGCTAGAACCAACATATATATTGAAATGCTATAGATATTTTTCATGATAAACAAAATATCCTTAAAATTTCACATTCAAAATAAATTGAGCAACCAATGGAAAGCTTATGAACACACCCAAGAGGATTGTTGAGTTACATGAGCATGCATGAAATTTTTAGGAACATCATAGCACTGAGATTACGCAAATGGTCCAGTTGAGTCATTCTCTATTCACTTCTCGTGTTGTTAAAAATTCTCAAGTTCTTAAAGAACTCATCAAATGTACAATGAAGTCAACTATGCCCTATAAAAATGTGGTAGAGATGAGCCCTAAGCATTATTTAACACATAAAAAAGCCCAAGCCGTGTATTACACTCTGATAAAACATAGGTTTTCGACCAATCACAGTGTGCACAGGGTCCTATCCATATTAAACGTGATAATCATTGGTGCACATGATGTAGGCCAAATGCTCTTTGAAGATATAATGAACCTGAAGTGATCAATTCTAGTGTGTACAACTTCTTGATAATTTTCTAATCCTGTTAATTTTTGAAGGCAGAATATGTGAAATTCTAACTATTAGACAGTGGCCATAATCCACCTTTACTGAAATTTAGGAGTAACCAGTCTTTGTTATTAGCTGATTGGCAGAAGTACTTTATTTCCTTTCAGAAAGCCAAAATCCTTGAAAGTGGGGTACTCAGCCAATGCACTCATCTGAGTGTTGAAGAAAACCTCTATGTGCAAAAACAATTGGAAATTTTCCGTTAGCGGAAAGAGGGGGGCAAATGTACAGCCACACCACCACCAGCGAATACATCCACTGCCACTACAAACCAATCCACCACTGTTACATTTAACCCACTGCTCAACATCAAAGTACCACTGACAAACACATATACTGGCACAACAACACAGTTTCCAACTGACACATTCAACCCACTGCTCAACAACACAGTACCCCTGACAAACACATCCATTGACACTACAACACAATCCAAAACTGCTGCATTCAACTCGCTGCTCTACACCACAGTACCCCTGACAAACACATATACTGACACAACACAAATCTCAACTGAGACAATCAACCCACTTCTCAACACCACAGTACCCCGGACAAACACATATACTGACACAACAGAATCCACAACTGCTGCATTCAACTTACTGCTCAACACCACAGTACCCCTGGCAAACACATATACTGACACAACAACACAGTCCACAACTGCTGCATTCAACCCACTGCTCAGCACCACAGTACCCCTAACAAATACATATACTGACACAACAACACAATCCACAACTGAAGCATTCAACCCACTGCTCAACATTACAGTACCCCTGACAAACACATCCACTGACACTACACCACAATCCACAACTGACCCATTCAGCATTTTGAATCCCCTCCTCAACACCACAGTGCCTGTGACAAACACATTCACTTTACCAGTGACATCAAGAGACGAGACAGATACATGTACTTTACATACTGACAACCCACTGGACTGGACAGACACATAATTATGATCCCCCAACGGAAAATGTGACGCTACAGAAACTTTACGACAAAATAACGGACATTGAAACAAAGGTAGATCTTATTGTAGACTACCTGGTAGTAAAAAAAATGAAAACTGTTAGTGGACAAACAGATCACACTACTGTTACACTGACTGCACCACTAGTGGACAATGGTGAACAAAAGAAACCCATATTGTCTAACTATATAACACCCACCCTTAAACAGAAGGCAGTACTGTTAAGCAGCAGTAAGGGTATAATTATTATTTAGCAAAAAATCTCCTGTTGGAGATGTTCAGTCCAGGGGAGCGAAAGGGCAGAAACTGCTCTGGACGCTCTAATAGTAGTGGGTCAAGCCTACAACCACTTGACCAGGATAAGCTTGCGACAATCAAAGAGATCATTTTTGAGATATATCCTGATGTCCCAGCAAAGCTACAGGAAAAGGTGTGGAAAGAGGAGTGCGTGAAAGCAATAGACGCATTTCTGAGAAAAGAAAGATGGGTGTCATCAAAAAAAGAATGTTAATTTTACAAAAAAAGATTTGGGGCTGAGTAAATCTAAGAATATCATAGCGTGAATTTCAGCTTTATCCTCTCATAGCTTACTCCCAAGATCTGACTTCTTCACCAAATAGTTCCAAACCACATCTCGTGACAAAATATCACTTTTTCGTTTTAAAATTCATGCAGGTCTAAAACCACACCATATGGAAAAGATATTGATCCACTCATAATTACACATCAGCTTCAGCTCTTTCAATCAAATTCTATCTGTTTGACTCTGTGAGGCAGTAACATCACCATCAAGAGGACAGAGAGGATGCTGAAAGTCAGACTAGGAATAATGCATATTCAGAAATTTGCAAATTTGTATCAGTTGTGCAACCATGGTTTCATGAGATAACCCCCTTTTTCAAAAAAAAAAAAACACCTGTCTTTTAGCATCATTCAAGTTATATAGCCCCTTTTTCCAAAAAAAAACACTTTTCTTTTCGCATCATTCAAGTTACAAACACTTTAAGATACTTAAAATCCCCAACGTGGGCTTTTTGGCTTACGTTCACTGTAGAAAAATTTATTAAAATAATGTAACTATGTAATTTATGCCAGTTCAACTTCTGTCTGTGGCATGAAAAGTAATAAATAT
>JAHPZR010020841.1:5000-13929 GCA_019787425.1 Platygyra sinensis | reverse complement strand
AGAAAGACAGCCATAGTGGAGACAAAACTAATATTGCACCCTTCCCCAGTTGAGGATGCAAACGTTGCCATTCAGTTCAACAACAAGGAAGTGAACGGTACAGTCGTCTGTTTAGGCGGTAAGTTAATAAATGTAACCCGAGTGTAATAAGCTTAACTTCTGGAGCTCGTGGGATTTGAGTTTAACACTTCGCACCTTACTGAGAAATAACAATCAATTTTAAGCTTAGCTGTTAAATGTTTTCCTTTCAATCTTTTCAATGGCATTTCATGTAAACCGCTTCTTTTGACCAGGTGACCTGGTTATAATCAGAGGCCAACAACACTCAGTGAGAAATGAAGACTTCTGTTGAACTGTCAAACTCACAAAAGGTTAATTCAAATTTGAGCTTCTATCAGGTTTATTGCTCATTTGCGTTTCAAATGTTTGACTTGAAAAAGCTTACCTTTCTCACCATTGCCATTTAAAGAAATGTACTGGATGCCAGAACTGGTTGTTTTCCCATTTAGGTAAAGCTGAAAATCTCGGTGATGAAACGAACAAACTTTTCGCATCTAATGACTTTAAGCAAGTTCGAACTCGAGATTTCCTCACCGCTGTACGCAATTTTTTCCTCGCTAATTGTATTATTTTCAGGGTGTTATAATGAGATTCATTCATGACTTTCCTGGAGATTCCAAAAATTATGAGAATTAGAATCAAATGTGCCCTACAGACCATCTACGACTCTGCGAAACCAGAAAACGAGACAACGCACTCGTACACCAAGAGCTGCCAATCAAACATCACTTTTGGCACGTTTTTTGCGTCACGCAATACAGTGTTTCAGAATATTCTCATTTTCCACCTGCATATTCCACAGCTGATGATCAATGTCCAAACCACAATTTCAATAAAGAGATGTGAAACCATCTTATTTGATAGTGTGTATCTTTCTTTGTAGGAGTGGTAAGGCTGAGTGACTTACCTACGGAGATGTTAGTAAGGATCTTCACGTTAATACCATTGCCAGATCTTATAACAGGCATTTCGCCACTTTGCAGAAGATTACGAGACATTTGCCACTTGCCTTTTTTGTGGAGACATTTTAAATATGACCTTTTATACAATAAGTCAAAGTTTGATCACATCTTCGAGCATGCCGAATATGTTCATTCTTTGAAATTCACACATGACATGGGTAAACTGAAAATGGAGATGACAGCGGGCTACCTTGAAGAGGGCTTGAGCCGATGTACACAACTGCTGGAACTTGACATCAGTTATAATCTGTCTATACAAAATTTAAACTCTATTTTGAAAATGCCAAGGTTGGAAATTTTAAATATGGAGTACTGTTGCAATGTTGATCCTGTTGCAGCAGTCACTGCTCTTAAAACAATGCAAAAACCACGAAGAGTAATCTTAAGCTTGTGTGAACAGTTTAGTGAAGACCAGCTCTGCAAATTGTTTCTAAGTAGCAGTTCATATGAACACATTGATGTGGAAAAGTGTTCCTGCCTTTTAGTGAAGTCGGTAAGGTCTATCCATGCAGCAAACCCCAATATCAAGAGCTTGATGTTCTCACCCTCTTGGGGTACACCTCCTAGATGGGTGAAGCTGATAGGCCAGTATCCACACGTGTTATTTTCAACTGACCTAGATCTAATGTTTGAAAGATGCATGTACCCAGAGTGGTTACTCCCTGGTGAGGATTTCTAGGTTAGAATGATAAAGCGCCATGCTAGGTGATCATATGACATCATTGTAAACAGTAATGTTTTAGTGTCTGTTGGTAATAAAAGAAAGTACTGTTTGCATTATTATTTTGCACAAAATAATTTTTCAAACACCAAGTAATATAATGACCATCTCCCTTTCTGGCTTAGTTGATAGATCGACTGACCTACAGAACCTGGTCATTTGGGAGAAGCAAAACGTGCACTTGCTTAAAGGTGTTAATGTTGACAAGAGCGAAAATAGAAAAACAACAACAAAAAGAACGAAAAAAAGGAAAAAAGAGATTCCCAAGAACATGATAAGGTTACTACTAAAACGCAACAGCGATGGTAATTCCTGACAGAAATAAGAATTTGCCGTTTCTTAACAACAAACCCGACTTGCGCAACTCTTCTTTGAAATTCAAAATCTAATGAAGGTGATGTCAACCAGCTTACCCCATACTACTCTTTAGACCGCTTAGCATGACACTTTCCGTGACTCTTACGGTGGCTCGTCAGGGTTTCTAGCACTTTGCAGCAGTTATACTTTGACAGGTCATGATCAATACTACCATTCTTTATCAATTGATGCTGCAAATGTATCACGATCAACTTTTTGCATGCGGTATTGTCTTACTTTCGCCGCGCGATTGGTTGAAAAGTTGCCATGACAACGCGGCACTAAAATTGGTTCCTGGTGACCTGTTCTAGGGCTCGTTTCTCAAAGCTCCCGGTAATTACCGGGCCCGTTAAGCTGTTTTGTTTTCCATTAAAAATGGGATCAAATCATTCACCGATATAGGATATAATATCGATCAAGTTGAAATGCTTCTCGGTTGTATTAATTGATATCAATGTGTATTTTGAACTGGTTTATTGTTAACACCAATGGTGGCAACATAATAAGAACGTGCTATTCCGAGACAAGACATGACTATTTGATAATTAAATTAGTAATTGTTTATCGATGATATGAAAATTTGCCTCTTGAAAGAAACAAAATCATTCCTGTTCCATTTTTGTCATAAGTTAATAACATTATTATTTTCATTTTTCTCCAGCAGAAAAAAGCGAGCATATCTTCCTTTGTATGTCTTTGAGAAAACAAGAGTATCATGTTAAAACATTGCGAGAAAAACAAAAGTATCAAGTTACAAAAAAAAAATAAAATTATCACGTTTGCTAGTTCAATGTATTAATGAATTTAAATACAGGCAGGAGACGACTCAAAATGTACTAACAGTCCTGCATAACACTCTGCACTATCTGAGATTGCCTCACTAGTTCAAATTTACAGTGTGTCAGTTTATACACGTATCAAAGTGTCATTTACATGGCTGGAAAATCATTCTCAGTTGTAATGTGGCCATGGCAAATGAAAGACTCTTGGTCTGCCCGTTTGACGTTTAGAGCTCATAATTAGCAAAATTAAACAAAATTACCTGAAATAGCGTGACCTAGCCCCTTTAAAAAGGAGTCAGAAGAAAGATGGTATCCTCTGAATCACCTTTCAATGAACTCAGAGTGCCCTTATCTTTTTTAAGAGACCTGCCAATGTCTAGACACTGCAATAGCATATAATTTGAGCAGTGACACCGAGAATGAAAATTTAATATATGTGCCGAACATACAGCTAGAACCAACATATATATTGAAATGCTATAGATATTTTTCATGATAAACAAAATATCCTTAAAATTTCACATTCAAAATAAATTGAGCAACCAATGGAAAGCTTATGAACACACCCAAGAGGATTGTTGAGTTACATGAGCATGCATGAAATTTTTAGGAACATCATAGCACTGAGATTACGCAAATGGTCCAGTTGAGTCATTCTCTATTCACTTCTCGTGTTGTTAAAAATTCTCAAGTTCTTAAAGAACTCATCAAATGTACAATGAAGTCAACTATGCCCTATAAAAATGTGGTAGAGATGAGCCCTAAGCATTATTTAACACATAAAAAAGCCCAAGCCGTGTATTACACTCTGATAAAACATAGGTTTTCGACCAATCACAGTGTGCACAGGGTCCTATCCATATTAAACGTGATAATCATTGGTGCACATGATGTAGGCCAAATGCTCTTTGAAGATATAATGAACCTGAAGTGATCAATTCTAGTGTGTACAACTTCTTGATAATTTTCTAATCCTGTTAATTTTTGAAGGCAGAATATGTGAAATTCTAACTATTAGACAGTGGCCATAATCCACCTTTACTGAAATTTAGGAGTAACCAGTCTTTGTTATTAGCTGATTGGCAGAAGTACTTTATTTCCTTTCAGAAAGCCAAAATCCTTGAAAGTGGGGTACTCAGCCAATGCACTCATCTGAGTGTTGAAGAAAACCTCTATGTGCAAAAACAATTGGAAATTTTCCGTTAGCGGAAAGAGGGGGGCAAATGTACAGCCACACCACCACCAGCGAATACATCCACTGCCACTACAAACCAATCCACCACTGTTACATTTAACCCACTGCTCAACATCAAAGTACCACTGACAAACACATATACTGGCACAACAACACAGTTTCCAACTGACACATTCAACCCACTGCTCAACAACACAGTACCCCTGACAAACACATCCATTGACACTACAACACAATCCAAAACTGCTGCATTCAACTCGCTGCTCTACACCACAGTACCCCTGACAAACACATATACTGACACAACACAAATCTCAACTGAGACAATCAACCCACTTCTCAACACCACAGTACCCCGGACAAACACATATACTGACACAACAGAATCCACAACTGCTGCATTCAACTTACTGCTCAACACCACAGTACCCCTGGCAAACACATATACTGACACAACAACACAGTCCACAACTGCTGCATTCAACCCACTGCTCAGCACCACAGTACCCCTAACAAATACATATACTGACACAACAACACAATCCACAACTGAAGCATTCAACCCACTGCTCAACATTACAGTACCCCTGACAAACACATCCACTGACACTACACCACAATCCACAACTGACCCATTCAGCATTTTGAATCCCCTCCTCAACACCACAGTGCCTGTGACAAACACATTCACTTTACCAGTGACATCAAGAGACGAGACAGATACATGTACTTTACATACTGACAACCCACTGGACTGGACAGACACATAATTATGATCCCCCAACGGAAAATGTGACGCTACAGAAACTTTACGACAAAATAACGGACATTGAAACAAAGGTAGATCTTATTGTAGACTACCTGGTAGTAAAAAAAATGAAAACTGTTAGTGGACAAACAGATCACACTACTGTTACACTGACTGCACCACTAGTGGACAATGGTGAACAAAAGAAACCCATATTGTCTAACTATATAACACCCACCCTTAAACAGAAGGCAGTACTGTTAAGCAGCAGTAAGGGTATAATTATTATTTAGCAAAAAATCTCCTGTTGGAGATGTTCAGTCCAGGGGAGCGAAAGGGCAGAAACTGCTCTGGACGCTCTAATAGTAGTGGGTCAAGCCTACAACCACTTGACCAGGATAAGCTTGCGACAATCAAAGAGATCATTTTTGAGATATATCCTGATGTCCCAGCAAAGCTACAGGAAAAGGTGTGGAAAGAGGAGTGCGTGAAAGCAATAGACGCATTTCTGAGAAAAGAAAGATGGGTGTCATCAAAAAAAGAATGTTAATTTTACAAAAAAAAGATTTGGGGCTGAGTAAATCTAAGAATATCATAGCGTGAATTTCAGCTTTATCCTCTCATAGCTTACTCCCAAGATCTGACTTCTTCACCAAATAGTTCCAAACCACATCTCGTGACAAAATATCACTTTTTCGTTTTAAAATTCATGCAGGTCTAAAACCACACCATATGGAAAAGATATTGATCCACTCATAATTACACATCAGCTTCAGCTCTTTCAATCAAATTCTATCTGTTTGACTCTGTGAGGCAGTAACATCACCATCAAGAGGACAGAGAGGATGCTGAAAGTCAGACTAGGAATAATGCATATTCAGAAATTTGCAAATTTGTATCAGTTGTGCAACCATGGTTTCATGAGATAACCCCCTTTTTCAAAAAAAAAAAACACCTGTCTTTTAGCATCATTCAAGTTATATAGCCCCCTTTTTCCAAAAAAAAAACACTTTTCTTTTCGCATCATTCAAGTTACAAACACTTTAAGATACTTAAAATCCCCAACGTGGGCTTTTTGGCTTACGTTCACTGTAGAAAAATTTATTAAAATAATGTAACTATGTAATTTATGCCAGTTCAACTTCTGTCTGTGGCATGAAAAGTAATAAATATGTACTAGGTATACCTATCGATAGAGTGCCAACGAGCAAATAATTTGTGATGTAATAAGGGTTTATTAATGCAGCATGACGGGTATTTGGTTCTCTTCTGATACAAACATTACTGAGAGAAATAACGCTTTTACCGGCCGGTAACATGACACCCCTTGGGGGTAAGGCTGCTTTCGTTCGTCACGCAATCCAGTAGGATATTGAGAGTACGCTGATTCGAGGAGCATTGTCAGTCAGTTTGACAGGGTCCATCCAAAAATTTGAAGTAGAGGGCCGGAGAAAAACTTTGAGTAGGCGGCGGACAATGCTTATAAAAATACGTGCAGGGGTTTTATCAGGGCCACGTGGAGGAGAGAGCCCACCTTTTACTGGGGGTTCCTGGGGCCTCTCCGAGAAAATTTTGAAGGTGCATTTCAGTGTAATTTGTGCTGTAATACTTTGAGCGTGCGGACCATCATCGACTTTTTGAACCTTTGTGATAGTTTCGGTTTTTCGTCCATGATTTCGAAAGTGATAGAATTAATACATTCACTTAAACTTGACGTATTTTGACATTGTTTCGCTTTATAACAACAAGCTCGCCAATTTTTTCTCACTTTCAAATTTTACTCAAACATCGATATCTTACAGCTGCCAAGTTAGAAGATCTTGCAAAGTTTGTTTCTTTTGCTGAAATCTTCTTTTATTAATTTTTTTTTCCAAATACATTGCAGTTATTTGCGCTCGAAAATCATGTGCAAACCAAGCGCTGGGTTTCAAGTCGTGTTTAAAGAACTAATTAAACTAGTAGTAACCACAGGTTAGAAAGTGCGGGCCTGAATGCACTTGAAGAGCTTTTGTTTAGATGTTGGCAATAGAGAAGATGGTAATGCGTGCCTTGTTTTGAAAGCGTGACAGAAAATTGGCGTTACTTTCGATTCTCACTGGTTAGCTAATTAAATATACGATCAAGGAAGGAAGAAGGCGCCGGTCGCGGAGGAATGGTTATTTGCTCAAAATTGAGGCAAGATCTTTCAGAGATGCAAGACAGGACATTGTAAGGATACAGAGAGTAATTTGGGACCATTTGCTGGCTTTTAAGGGTGAAATTATCCCGAAGCAAATTTTCGCCTCCGTTTAGAACACCGAATAATTCACGCGTTGTTTTAATATATGCTGTCTGTTCTGTTTTTTTCTTTCGTTCTCTTTTCTACCCCACCGAGGTCATTTTTTTGTCTAAATCACGTAAGGAAAGCTTGGAATTAATGTTCTCATTCAAGGTTTAGCTCTGAGGCAATAATTCTGTGATTTTTTTTACCCAAACGTCAGCTTGTGTTGTTGCGGGCGACCATGGCTACTTCGCTGAGTCAAGCAATGACGCGATCGAGGTGAAAAAAAAAATTGTAATTATTACATTCTGGTTTTCTTCCATTTCGCTGAAATCTTAACATGATATGGCTGGATTGTTAAGAAATAGATGGTACTTTTGCCGATGTGTGATAGCTATTAACCCTAAAGTGTTTATCCCTCCAAAGTCAGGGTTTGTGAAGAGATTTTTTTGTTCGGCCCGTTCTGTGTAATCAGAGATTTTATAAAAGATCATTTCATTGACGATTTAAACGAATATAAATTTTCATATGTTTCAAGCTCAAGTTCTAGTGAACAAAACACATTTTTCACGAGCGCTGGGTTTTAATATTTTTCCGGCGAAGGTTTGAGCCGGAGTAACAGAAGCTTGGATCAACGTACTTTGATCTTCCATGTGACAGAGGTCTGCATCCGGTATCCAATGTGACAAAAATGTTGTGATTGACACATTTTTCGCATTCCGATCGTTCTTAGTGGTGGAACAAAATTTCAACTTCCGGTTTCAGTGTCCCTGTTATAAACGTGGCGCGCACGCGTAATACGGAATCCGCTGGTCACTGTCAAGATTAGGGTTGCGGGCCTCTCTTGGGCCCGCAATTACGCGTACATTCACTGGAGATTTATGAACTAATTTCAATTATATTTTCGAAAGAAAACAACTTAACTTCATTTGTGTTATCTCTGTTTCTGTTAAATTTGTCCCAGGCACTAAGCAGCGATTGCTGGGTTTTTCGCTTCATTTTCAGAGGAAAAAGTGACCTCTAACCCTGGCTATCAAATTCAAATATTTCAGCGCTGCCGTCACGGCTCGGTGCCCACGTCACGTTTTTAGCGACAATTCTCACGACCCAATTGATTTCACATTTCTTTTATCTTACAGCTATAACAGTTGCATTAATCGCTACGTATTTGTTGAGAAGAAAATTAGACATAGTATTTGTGCTTAATTTTATTGACGGATAGGCTCACATTGTTACAAATAAAAATTTTTCAGAAGTCATTTTTGAGTAGCCCGCGAGCCTCAAGACGGCGAGTCGCCGGAGCTTCCGCGAAACTGTTTCCCTGAATAATTGTTAAAGATCGAAGGTTTTGCAGTCTATCTCCGCTCGGTCGAACTTTCAAATAATAACCCGTAGGCCCCGTCTCCTGCATCTTCGATGTTATGGTTAGCAGGGTAAGTAAAAGAACCCACGCGCTTATCGTAAAGAGTAGGGCATGAAGTTTCCGGTGTTGTGGTCTGCCTTTGTTGTGATACTGTGAGATGCTCAGAGATATTAGCTGCGATAAAGCTACTCTACAATCCGAGGGTAAATAAAGTATTCACTTCACTTCACTTCAGTTCAATACGATGGGCAAAGTCAAAGAGAAAGTAAACACGCTAGTTTGATGAACACACTTGTTTAATTCTGTGGCAAACAGGTTCGATTTGTGTCTTGATTTGAACACTGGATTTGCTCCAGTGGTTCGAATGATAAACACTCAGTTCTGTTCGGAAATGCTACCCGACTAAACCTTCACTGAGTTCGATATGCTAGATTTGAACACCGGAATTGCTCTTAGTGGTTAAAACGCTGCCCGACAGAAC
>JAHPZR010020840.1:45000-68242 GCA_019787425.1 Platygyra sinensis | reverse complement strand
GAGCGTGCAAACCCAATTCCCAGCACAATATTCAAGATCAGACATGTGGGATCACAGCACTAACTGTTATGAAAAAAAACCCCCAATACAGTAATCACACTGTCACGAATGAGAGCTCGGGGGAGGGATTGAATAAGGTAGCAGGGAAAGGCTGGGGTTGATGAATTATTAAACAGTAGAATTAAACAATTAGTATATACACACCAGTGATCTTGGTGTTTTAAGCAATCTGATTGGTTCGCTATCTCTGGCTAATGAGCATTATTCACCCCCTACCGAGTGAATAATGCGTAAGCCAAACAAAAAATAAAGCATACTTTTGAATAAAGCATACTTTTGATTCACACTGATTTGAACGGTGTTTAAGGACCATTATTCTAGACTGTCACGAGGTTTTTTCGAAGATTAACTATAGATTTTCCATGTTCAAAGATTCTGTAAATAGTTTCGCGAATTCGCGCATGCTTTGTACAGCTTGCACGTTTTCCACGCATGAATTGAGAGGTCCAATTAAATCGATTTTTAATGGTTTCCTTCTGAAATGTTGTTGAGATCACTTCCTGTGTATATACTAAAACAATTATTCTTCTCAATCTCGGTGAATAGTGGCAGAATATTTACCTCGCCGCTTCGCGGCTCGGTAAATCATTCTGCCACTATTTTCACCTCGATTTCAAAGAATTTAATTGTAATTAATTGAATTCGGCTTTCGTAGGATATGAAGAAATTTCCCGCAATAGGAGGGTGGGTAAAAATCCACAGAGGACGAAGGCCGAGGGTTGGATAACACTCGCCGGACGATCTGCAGAATTTCTTCATATCCTACGAAAGCCGAATTCAATAAATTGGCTTATTATTCATTCAAAATTTTTCCCCGTTTCTTAAGGGGTTTTCGCCATTTCGCTTTCTTCTGGTTTTCCGCCTCACCAAAAAATAAAAACGCAATCTCGACCCAGGTTTTCTTCCGGTTCAATGGGTTCAAATAATATTTTTGGAATTGAATAATAAAATATTCAATAATTTCCCATAGGGAAAGCCCTCTGCGGCGCGGAGGAGAGAGAGGATTGAAACCAAGGCAGGAGAGGAGAGTCCGGGATAACTTGAATGCGCATGCACAGAAACGGAGCCATATACACCCCCCTCAAAAATAAGGGGAAAAAACCATGCCATATCATAGATTTAATTATTCATTCAAAATATTTCCCCGTTTCTGATTGCGTTAAAACCACACGCGTAATTCACCAATAACCAGCTGCTGTTCACCAAATTTGGAAAGAATCTTCGTCATATTGAATCAATGACGTCAAAAGTGCAGCTCCGCAGAAAATTCATTGAACCGATATGAACGTCAAAATGACGTCAAAAGTGCAGCCCGCTGGCAGAAAATTATTGAAACCGTTTACCGAGAAAAACCTGGGGACGAGATTGTGTTATTTTTGGTGAGGCAGAAAAACAAAGAGGAGAAATGGCGAAACTCCTTTAAGAACGGGGAAATAAATTTTTGAAAAATGAATAATAAAAAGGCAATTAATTGAATTCGGCTTTTCGAAGGATATTGAAGAATTCCTGCAGATCCTCGGAGGGTGTTATCCACCCTTCGGCCTTCGGGCCCTCCTTGTTGGAAATAAAACCACCCTCCCTTTGACAATCCTGACAGAAATTTTCTTCATATCCGTGCTTCAAGCCTCATTTTCAATTAATTTGCTAAATATTTGGAAGCGCGCGCACCTTAGGTTTGTGATGGCCAAGACACTTTCCAAAACGCTTAAAAACATAGCCTTTGTCTGCTAAAAAAGCTAACAACCAGTTGCCAAAACAGATATTTTTGTTTAATAATTCATGAATTGCAAATATAGTTGTTCAGTTTTGTACTTACTTTGGCTTCTTTCAGGCGTTTTCAGTTTAACTCGGGGCCCGGCCAGCGCGAAAAACGGCCGGGCGAAAAAAAAAAAGGAGCGAGATGTAGACTGTTTTTTCATTCCCCTATTTTTTTTGTGGAGATCGCAAATGTCAATTGTTGAGGTTCGACGGGCCGCCATCTTGGTCTCTTGATGCGAGTGAAACTGGAGAGAGTACAAAATGCCAGAGAGGGGTGCGGTGCGCTTTTCCCCTTATTTTTCGTTTGCTATTTTTCGCGCTGCACCCGGCAACTAACTGAACGTCCTGAAAGAGGCAATACTTCGCTAGAGTTCCATTTTCTCTTAATGACAAACATTTTACATGCGAACTACGCCATCTACGGTAAACAGGTGACCACATTTGAATTCAGTGTTGTTTAGTAGTCGTGTGTGGACACGGTTAGATTTTTAAGGGTGTATCGAACCATTCCGACGTTCTTGGTCTTATTACATGCATATCCATTAAAAATAGATGTTGGCGTTCTTGGTCGCATGGTGCATCTTAGTTGAGCATGTTGTATTCGTCATTTTGAACGAACAATTTAAAACCTAGCGCCTGCGCAGTCTACACCACACTCTTATTAACCTATTGGCTTGCTGTGAGCATCGCATGCAATTTATTCTGGACTCACCTGGACTATCTCTACTTTCGCTTTCGTTAAGCCGGGGGGTACACCTGAAGGCTGTTTTTGACATCGCTTAACAGGGCCTTTCTGCCAATATCTCGGTCACGTTTTAAGCAACACTAAATCTCTGTGCTTATTCCCATAACTACCGTTTGGCGGTTTTGTGTAAATTTTTGGGTGAGTTTTGGACATTTTTGGCCTGAAGAGATATTTTTTCTCAAAGAATACGTTAAATTGAGGAAAATACGAAATATTGAAGATTTGATGGTTTTGAAAATTGAAATTTGTAGTGAAGAATTAGTAGACGGATACCAAAACAGTCCCCTACCAACCTCGGGCTCTCAGTTTGCGGTGGCCAACTGTCTGGTAGCGTTTCCAATCCATTTTAATCCTAACAATTCCCTTTTAATAATACTTTCAAATTTCACTCCTATTCAGGTTTTACCCCTGCCTTAAACCCCTATACGGGCGGGAAAAGAAATAATTCAGGTCGACTGAACTAGTGCTTTGCTTTACTTTCCAAGTCTTAGGGTTAAAGTTTGTCTGAGAGTTTGAAATCTCGCGTCCTTTTTGTAGGAATCTCTTGTCTGAAGTCGACAGAGAAAAGTTATTCGAAATTGGATCATAATGAGGTGCGTGCAGGAGAACAGCCTAAAATTGCGCGGCATGAGAGAAACGTTGAACGTATGAAACAACTAATAGCCTGATAAACCTGGCTCAATCTATATAAAAAAACACTTTTTCTTTTAAAATCAAAATACAATTTAGTTTAAAAACTGTTGATTTGCTTTTAGAAAGGCGCAGCTGGATGTTCTACCCCCTGGGAACGTCAGAGCACTGGCAATTATTTTCGCGGCTGTCCTAATCCGTCATTTCAATATTCTGGTCATCAATGTCGGAACAAAAATATTTGTCCAGCCATTAGTCTCAAATGTACGAGGCAGAAGTAGTAAAGTGAGGAGATCTAGACTGCAAGTTTGTTTTCATTTTGTAGGAAAAAGAAACACAGTTATTGAACAGCTTGAAGTTCCACTGAGGGCATCTCTCTTTCAGTACTCAACAACAGGAGGCACGAAAATCCCTGCTGTGCTATATATACCTTGGGTCATGCAAACTGCATTTGGAAAAGAGGAAAGGAAATGATAGTTTTTCCAAGGCCAACATTATAAATGCAAAGAAGAATAGGTGCCAGAAAGACGAGAGAGAGAGAGAGAGAGAGAGCGGAAAACGGAAAGAAAAATTCAAGAACCAACACAGAGTGGACGCTTTAAGTGTCTTAAATGAGGTTTAAAAATAATTTAGGACTGGGTCGAGCGTTCTCTCTGCATGGTGCGCCTGCAGGAAAGTTGCATTCAGTGTTGAGATTTCGCAGCGTGAAAAATTCGCATAAATGTGGTCCGATTCCTCGCTACAATGGCAAGAGAAGGATCTTTTACCACTTACACAGAATGTTGTTCGCGGACTGAATGACAAACTTTATGAAAAACGCAAAACAGCAGCTCTAGAAATAGAACGGTAAGTCCTCTTCGTTGAAAATGTTTTGTGATTCGTACTACATGTGTGTTTTCGCGATAGTAAATATATATAATTGTGCATGTCCTAAATATTACAGCTTCATTTGTTGTGAATTACTACAAGAATTACTACAAGAATTCTTGCCCAGTTTGTAACGATGCTGTTAGTGAAGTAACAAGCGTAAGCTGACCTGTAAGCTCATGTTGTGTGAGGTACAGTTACTTGTAGTCTTCTGGCGTCTTAAAAAACTGCGAATGTGTCTTGTTTACCCGATTATTTATCCATCGGTCTTTCTATTCGTGACTGCAGAATGGTAAAAGAGTTTGTGGCTAATAATGATGTGAGACAAATTAAACGGCTGACGTCTGTGCTTGCTGAAGAATTCGCAGTTTCACACAACAATCACTCAAGAAAGGGAGGCCTCATCGGACTCGCTGCTACAGCTATTGCTCTGGGAAAGGTACAGCTTCTTTGAACACTTATTTTGATTATTGTTGGTGGGTGATACAGCTGTAGCAATCAATAATAATTTGTCAATAAATTACATGCAATGTATAGAGAAGTGAGTTTTGAACTTCTGCATGACTTGTACAGGTGCAGTGATGTCAATTGTCTTCTATTAACATATTAGATTAAGTGCCTGGTGTTTTTTCTTCTAATAAAAAATAGTCCTGGAAATTCTGACTGTAAACACCAGTGTATAA
This sequence comes from Platygyra sinensis, assembly GCA_019787425.1. Taxonomy (NCBI): domain Eukaryota; kingdom Metazoa; phylum Cnidaria; class Anthozoa; order Scleractinia; family Merulinidae; genus Platygyra; species Platygyra sinensis. The sequence goes on along the minus strand of JAHPZR010020840.1, from coordinate 63,499 downwards.
GCCGCACTCACGGATAAGCTGCACCCCGAGTTTGGAAACTCAAATTTTGGAAAAAAAAATTGGAAAGAGATTGGCCGTTTTCACACTAGAGGACAGATAAATCGTCTGGACGGACAAATCGTCTGGACGGACAAATCGTCTGGACGGACAAATCGTCTGGCATTTGTTGGTCTGATGTGAATTCGAGAAGGCCATATGCCGAAAAGTTGTCCATCTTAAATTCGCACTACCAGAAGAATATGAGCACAAATCAGTACATTTGAGCGCAAAGAGAGCTGGCACTAGGTTCAAGTTGTGTTGTAAAAGCAAAATGGCCGTCACGCTGCACATGTATAGCAAACGTTTCTCCGGAAGGAAACGTCTGTTGGGCGAAGATTTCTGGTGTCGCAGGTCAATGGTAACCAAGTGCCAACTTCTCGAATCAGAAAGCTCAGCAATACCAGTTTGTGTAGCAGTTGCTGCTTTAGGCGCCACCAGAGGCAATGAGAAGGCTAGAAGCCCAAAGTAAGAGAGGAATCAGCAATGGTGGGATGATGGTTTCTTCTTGAGTTCCGCCATGTTGAAACTTCCCATATAACCTCGCTCTGTTGCTAGTCCCATGTCCTCGCGGCGAAAAAATCAACCATTTGACCGTCTGATGTGAATTTAAGTCATACTGTCATTGACTTGTTCGTCTCGATGGACAAATCGTCTTCAAGAAACCGTCTTGCCAGACGGCCAAATATCAGATGATTTGTCCGTCGAAAAATTTGTTTGTCCCGTTTTCACATCAGACGATTTGTTCCTCTAAGACGATTTGTCCGTCCTCTAGTGTGAAAACGGCCATAAAACGGCCATAAAACGGCCATAAAACGGCCATAAAACGGCCATAAAACGGCCATAATCCAAAGTTGGGTCTTGAGAAAGATGTCTTTCATGTACATGCATTGTTTCTTCAAGTTTCTTGCCTGTCCATTTCTCACTAGAATTTACATACAACAACAACCGTGATGAACCTTTCGGTTCATTCGTAGCTTAGTAACCAGACATTTGATCTGGAGATGGAGTACTGGAAACAAGTAGATTTTTAGTACAAAGTTTTCTCAATGCAAAAAGACCCACAATCTCTTCGAAGAGAGTTCAATAATCAGTTCAACAAATATGCCGTCAAACCATTGAACGGCGAAGAAATGGTTGGCCATTTACTACGTGAATACTCGAGAATAGCATGTTATTTTCTTGCTTGTGGTGGAATTGATTTCTGTCAAAGTGAGCAGCCACTGACGGTCAACACTATATTATACAACTTTGTGGTGGAATGGAGATTTTGCTAAACAGGTCTATAGAGACTAAAATTTTCACTGAAAAGTTTTTATTGATGCAAATTTACGGCAAGGTGTACAGATGTTCTCGCAGATAAGCTGCATCCCTGATTTTACAGTACAGGTCAGAGATAGCGGCCTACGCACACGCAAAATGCATGCACAATTTTTGCGGAAACGCATGTTAAAAAAACATGTGCCAAAACACTCGTTTGTGCGCATTTGCACCCTTTTGATGCGCATATTACCTTTTGTTATTCACTCTCTTAACTGTGCTTTGTATGGCATTCTTCTGCACAACAAAAAGCAAGACAAAAGGCAGTTCCTACAGACACAGCTAAAAAAAATCTCCACCGGGAAACAAACAGCCGACACACGTTGTTGGTGTACAGTCGCTAATCATTGACAAATGTCCGACTGTTACTCAAATATTTTTGTTATGGACTGAATGTAAATGAAAAAAACAATCCTAGCCATCGATTCTCTGTTATAACGGCTTGTGGTGTTGCTGTTTGAATCTTCTCTCTTTTGCCGGGTTAGCGAGGAACAAAGAGCAAAATTTACACAACTCACTGAAATTCCCGTGCACGGCGTTACATTTTCAATCCCAAACTGTGCAGAGTTTAATTCAGCATTTACAACGTGTCTAATGTTCGTTTTGTTTCCCAGTGTAATTCGTGTTAAACCTTCCGTTTCTATCGTTCATTTTCCTGCTATCAAAGCACTTGAAGAAAAAAATATATAAATTCAGAGGAAAACCTTTCTTCTTCATTCACGGTGATTCACCCACTATGATTCACCGTGATATTTTTAGCCGTGGGAACCAAAGATTGTGATCGGCCAGCCTGTTTATCAAAAGTCAACAATAAGAGTCAACACAGTATTTTTCGTCTGGGATCCGTCTAGCGTTTACACGAAGGCAGAGAAGTTTCATTTGTAGCTTAAAACAAATTTTCTTGCGGAACATGCTTAAATGTAACCGAAATTAACTTGACATGTGTAATTTAATGCTGCTACTGGAAGCCACGAAACTTTCGGCTGTGAGTTCAAGCCTCTCATGGCTTTCAAAGCACTGGCTCGTCATGCAATAAATTTAGGAAGAGCAGCATGGTTCCCAGGGTGCATTCCATATAGACCCCACGCCGAAGATATGCCGAGGGCTTTGAACATGTACGCTGAGTAGGCCAGAATCCTACGCCATTGATCATGTTGATCAATAGCATACCATAGGCCATACGCCAATAATTTTTTTAAAGCGATGCCCATAATCACTATCCCATAAGCGTTTACGTTTCATCTTTCTGTGTTCAGTGGTCATCCTTTATTTTATTTAGCCATCGCCAGAAATCAAGGACATTGGAGCTGGCTAATATTGATAAATCATACATTGAGGGATCGCAAAAGTTGGCAATAACCGCTGATCTGAAAGTTACACTTTGGGCTCATGTTTATCAGCTTTATCGATCGATGATGATGAAAGACTTGGGAGAATAGTTTTACAAAATCACCAAGCACATTAGACATTCAGGTTGTTTCCGTTTTCATCAGTTATCACTTCCGCGCCTTATAATTTTAGACACAATTATATTGTTCATAGAAACAGGTATATAAGTCCTGAATATTAGAGGCCTTTAAATTCGAGAACCAGGACCAGGACAAGGACCAGTTTTGGCTGCATACGCATACTGAGTATGCACACTATGCCTGTCATGGTCACACAAAACCTGAAAAACTCATCCTCCCCAAGTGGTCGACGACAAGTTTTTGCTGCAAAGTCGCCCTCGCGAAACCAGTTTTTTAAAGGTGAGTTTTATTTATTGTTGACAATGCTTTTATCTTTCAATATCTTTCAAAAGACATAAAAAACATTTTCAGTCGTGTAAACTGTAGTTTTGATATCCAATTTGAAACAAATGAAGAGAGAAAAGCTGATTTTTTTGTTGCCATTTTGGCGCATACCACTTGAGGACAAATCTGATGCCAGTGCGCGTGGCAAAAACTGGTCCTTGTCCTGGTCCTGGTTCTCGGATCTAAAGGTCTCTATTATACCGTCGGGACCGGCATGTTCTAGCATTTCTTCCAATCAAGAGCTAGCGCGAGCCGCGAGTGTTCACTGAACGCTCGTCCGGAAACACAACCTAGGCTAACTCATAAATACTAATGAATTTGCTTTCTGCACGTATCTCATTCGCGTGTCAAAGACGCAGACGTGTGCTTGTTTGACATGCAGGCGCATTTTATTCGCGTATTTTGGGCCCAATATCTTCGACCTGTACTGTATACAAAAGTTTTGAGCAAAAAGGTGCGGCTTGTATGCCGGTGTTTACAGTATTACATGTATGTACAGTCTTGTTTTCTCACTGAATTGTGGTGATTGCAAGTTTGTGATTATCCATGTTGGGCTGTTTGCACCCAATTCCAAGCCTTTCAGATTTCACATCCACACATCACATGCTATTTCTTTGGGGAAACTACAAATGGGACTATATTTTCATGAATCCAAATTTCCAAACAAATTACTCGGAGAACTATTTTTTCAGGTGGTTAAACAGCTGTATTTCAACACATTTCTAAACACCAAGGAGACAGTTGAAAAAACAGTGCACAGTAGGATATTTTTGACTATATTCCAGGTGTTGAGAAATGTGATGAAACATATACATGTATACAGGTAGAGAGTTTCAAGTGTAAGATGCAATGTATCAAACACAAAAGGCCATGTTTGAACACCTTTCCAAACAATGAGAAGAGAGCTGAAAATAAGACATGCAGCGGAGTATTTTTGATAAAATTTGAGGTGTTTGGAAGTGTGCTGAAACACTGTTTTGAGTGTTTGACACATCTTGTCAATTGAAATGAAAACGAAGGAGAAAAGGGAGATTGAAATGAAATATTGTAAAAATCTATGCTAATTAAGATCAACCTCATTCTCAGGGTCTCTCATAGACTTGCCACAAGTCGACCTCATGAATTTCAAGTGGCCAAGCAAGGGACAAAGTCGCGAGAGGTCGACTTGTCTTGCTTGACAGCTGTTCATTTGCGTTTCGCACCAAAAACAAGGAGTGGCGTGACTTGCAACTGGTGTCTCAGATAACATTTGGAAGTCTTGGCCTTGATTGAATAGCGGAAAGAATCGGTTCCACTCCGATCGACCAAATAATCGAACGTGTATGTTTCTCCTACTTAGATTGAAAGAGCAAATTTGTTTACTCTGTACTAAAGTTATTACGAAGAAAGATTTTAAACGAGAAGTGACCAAAGCTAGTTTGAATCTTGAATTGATCGCAGGAATGGAGACATCCAGTGGCAAAGGTTTATATTTGACAAACGTTTTGTGCCGAAATTGCGCAGACGAAAACGAAACCGTAGTTCGGAAGATTCTAGCTAGCTCAAAAGTCGAACTTTTCACAGCTCCTGTTGGCGCAGAAACAAACACATTTCTTCCAGACAGATATGCTTCCACTGTTTTCTGCTGGTCGTGAGTCAATGTATGATATTCTGTGCGCGTGGCCTTTGAAGTTTCTTTAATTTAATGGGTTTCGCAATCAACCCCATATTGAATTTAACCGCAAGTCACGTTTCGTTGAGCATAGTTTGTCCATTCAGTCCCCAAGGGATATCTCGGGGACTTCTGATTGGTTAAAGCGCAGCGACCCGTTTTTGGGTCGCTAAAATTGGCGCCAATCAAGTAGGAAAAGTCCTTCGTCCGGCGCGTACTGAATAAACAAGACGAAAGACTTTTCAGAAAGTCTAGGTCTCTCATCTTACTGCTCCCTGGAAAGAGTAAGGAGAGACCCTGCTTGCATTTGGTCTTGTGCCACTTTAACAATTGGGACCTTGCAAGGGAAAACATCCCTTAAACACGGAGCAATCCTATATAAGGAGGCTGAGGCGTTCAGCCTGTCAATCACAAATCCCAACGGACGGCCAATGCTCCCATTTGATCGGCTTATTCACCGAAGTCTAATTTTAGCGAGTTGCCACAGAATTCTGTTTTTCTGCCAGTTTTCTGCGGTTGAGAAATAAATTTGAAAACTAAAATTTGTGAAAAAATACAAACATACTTCGAAGGTAATATATTTTATCTATGGTAATATGGTTATTCTTCAGCCAGTTATCTAAAAGAGATTCCTTAAGGTCAACATTAGCTTCTGTTGTACTCTTGCAGCAAAAATTCAGTAGACCTTTTACGAATGTAATCAGTCAGTGCTTTATGGCATTCAGCCTTGAGTCTTCCATTTCCTTTCTAACCTCAATATTCAGGCGAAATCTCACTTTGCCATTTTTCAAGTTCTGTTGTTTCTTCGTAGGACTTGTTGTTTTCATTTTCTTTGCTCTGAATATGGAACAGTTTGAGAAATAATTCAGTGTTGTTCAATTTGCATTTTGTTTGCACCATTCGTTCTCAGTATGCTGAGATAAATGGAAACAGAAAGCTCTCAGGCATCAGCTTTGTTATTTTAGTTAGCGGTGAAATCTGAATGTTCCACGTGCTGTGATGACGAAGATAATTCATCATTTTTGGTCTTCCAAAGGCATCATCTAAAGTGTTAATGTAAGTTTTATTTTCACTGTATTTTTATTATTTACCTTATATTATTCTACGTAAATGGCTTGGTTGGTTTGAGGAAAAAAACGCTATTTCTCCACGACTTCTATGTTATGCGACCGTTATTCTGGCTTTCCACCATTGCACAGGAAAGCCAACAAAGTGCTTCAAGGGGGCGTGTCCTTGCCTTTTATAGGATCGCTCCGTGTTTAACACTATCCATTAAACAGAAAAAAGCATTAAGCATTGGTTAGTCATCTGTTAAAAGTTTTCTTAGAAACATTAGAGGTGTTAGCCCAACCGTTAAACATTAGCATCACGCTGTTAGAACGGAGAGTGTTACCCTTAGCAAAAAACAGAACGTTGCTGTTGTCATAACCTTGTCCATGAGGAGAAAGTGCATATATAATTTGCAAAAACTCTGCGAAACTGAGAAAACTATTTAATTTTTCAAACTACAGTAAATCCTTGAATTAATGCCTGGGGTGCTTATTTCAAATTTAGCAGGAGACGGGGCATTTAATCAATGGGGTTGGGGGGAGGAAATATTTTGCATAAGAAAGAAAGTTTTTCCCATAGGAAAAAGAATCTATTGTTCCTGCCATGCAACATGGCTGTCGTGCAAAACCTCTATAGACATAAAAAGCTGATCCTGAAGTTTACATGTACATGTAAATCACAGTGCACTGTTAGTGCTAATAATTTTCTTTCCAAACTTAATGTGTTCACAGACTGAAACAATGTACTACATACTACATGTACTTGACAAAAAACTATATATTCCTTTGTACAATCCTTACTTGTCCACAAGTAGGAAAGGACGGGGTACTAACACTTTATTTGAGGGTTGAGGGTGGTGGTTATTTTAAATTTCGGCAGATAGAAGGGGCACTCATTCGGGGTTGGGGGTTAGTATATTGAGTTTTTATCAAGTTTTATTGAATTTTGATACATATTATTCCAGTTCACTTGTTTGTATATAGTCATTTGAGGGAGGATACATGTACTAATAAACGACATTTATAGTGAATCCGGTTTACTGAAGCACAGATTTTTGCTTTCTAGTAGAATTTCATTATCCTGTATTGATCTTTTGTTACTTATTACTCATTCATCAAATTGCTGATTACAATTTATTTCATTATATAGTTCCATTTATTTTAAGTAAATTTAGCTTCCAGGCTAAGCTTTGTTGATAAGTAACTGCTATAATGATGATACCGGTAATTAGATAAAAATAATCAAACATGGTAAGCTCAAATACACTGCACTGTGCCAATCAACCTGCATATGTAAATAATGTCATTTCAGACATCATAAGATACCATCTTTAGTCATATTCTAAGTATCAAATCTTCAAAATGATTTTGGTTTATCTGTACTTAATACATGTATGTACTATTAATTGATAATTACTGCTACCTGTAATAATAGATCAATCTTGTTAAGTAATATAATATTCTAATGAAATTTGATATTGTCGTCATGTAATATGTGAAATCCAAGCCACAAATGCTGACATTGTTGGCTAGACACAGTGTGCTTTGCAGCACAACTGCATAACATAGATTCTGAAAGTCTATAAATGTTTGAATTTTGATTGAATTCTTTATCAGGATGCTGGTCTGTATTTGAAGAATCTCATTCCTCCAGTGCTGACTTGCTTTTATGACCAGGACAGCAGGGTGCGATACTATGCTTGCGAAGCCCTTTATAACATTGCCAAGGTAGCACGGGGCTCTGTGTTACCCTTCTTCAATGATGTTTTTGATGGTTTGAGTAAGGTAAGTATATTATGTAAAATCATTTAGTTTAGTGCATCTGACCAGTGAGAATAATTCCACAATAATAATTAGTAATAAATTAATATTTATTTAGTTTATTTTCTTATATAGCACTTTTTACAATAAGATCAATAGCACTACTACAGTGTACACTGGGAAAGATTCTTATGTCTGTTTGGACACACCACTGCCTTGTGCGAGTTGCTTTCCAAGTTCTAAATGTATAAAAAAAGCACCTACAGTTTATACAGTACATTTTGTACATTTTACAGTCATGTACTGAGAACGTTAACCCCACACATGGACAAAAGTCTTGAGGCATATTTGACACTTGACTTTCTCACACATACGGTATGAAACAAAAAACAAACTAAAATTCACTTGCACAGTCCATCCGCTATGTATGCCACCTTCCATGTGGAACACCTGTCTAGAACCTGCAGTTTCTCAGGAGTTTCAACATTGTATTGAAGGTCATACAGGGGTATTCTCATGATGTGTGATGAGCTGATTTATTTTCCATGAAGCATGAATTTAGAAAATTATTATTCGTAATTTGTGACCTGAAGGTCTTGCGTGACCTGTGGAGAACTTGAATTATTAATCGATATTCATGATTTTACCTCTGAATTCTACATGATTTTGAGATGCAAGTCCTCCAAATAGTAAAGTCATCTATCGACTAGAGTGATACAGGCATGCGATTTGCAACATGGAACCTTGACTAAGCTTTCACGATTTTTCTTTCTTCAACACTCTTCCTAGTGTGAGAACAGGTTACTAAAAAGAGTACCTTGCTTGCTTATTTCTGTGGTCGGGAAAAGGAAATTTATGTAATTCGTGATCCATGATGCTTTTTTTTTTCCATTTATGAACCGTGCCAGAGATGATATTCATGCAATGAGTAAGGAGCAAGAAATCTACCTATTAAATCTAGCTCATAGGAAAGACATTTTCAAGATTTGCTCAGACAAGCAGTTTTGGAAAAACCTCAACATTCTCAGCTCTTTCCACGACTGGCTAAGGCTATGTTGAAATCAGAAATGTGAACAAAGCCAAACATGAGCTAAGAATGGAATATACAGCACACAAACATCACAGTTTGCTCCACATGATTCAAAGCTAGCTTGATTATGGAGAAATCTGTGATGCTAAGTGTGCTGTATAATTCCATTCTTAGCTCATGTTTGGCTTTGTTCACATTTCTGATTTCAACATAGCCTTAGCCAGTCGTGGAAAGAGCTGAGAATGTTGAGGTTTTTCCAAAACTGCTTGTCTGAGCAAATCTTGAAAATGTCTTTCCTATGAGCTAGATTTAATAGGTAGATTTCTTGCTCCTTACTCATTGCATGAATATCATCTCTGGCACGGTTCATAAATGGAAAAAAAAAAGCATCATGGATCACGAATTACATAAATTTCCTTTTCCCGACCACAGAAATAAGCAAGCAAGGTACTCTTTTTAGTAACCTGTTCTCACACTAGGAAGAGTGTTGAAGAAAGAAAAATCGTGAAAGCTTAGTCAAGGTTCCATGTTGCAAATCGCATGCCTGTATCACTCTAGTCGATAGATGACTTTACTATTTGGAGGACTTGCATCTCAAAATCATGTAGAATTCAGAGGTAAAATCATGAATATCGATTAATAATTCAAGTTCTCCACAGGTCACGCAAGACCTTCAGGTCACAAATTACGAATAATAATTTTCTAAATTCATGCTTCATGGAAAATAAATCAGCTCATCACACATCATGAGAATACCCCTGTATGACCTTCAATACAATGTTGAAACTCCTGAGAAACTGCAGGTTCTAGACAGGTGTTCCACATGGAAGGTGGCATACATAGCGGATGGACTGTGCAAGTGAATTTTAGTTTGTTTTTTGTTTCATACCGTATGTGTGAGAAAGTCAAGTGTCAAATATGCCTCAAGACTTTTGTCCATGTGTGGGGTTAACGTTCTCAGTACATGACTGTAAAATGTACAAAATGTACTGTATAAACTGTAGGTGCTTTTTTTATACATTTAGAACTTGGAAAGCAACTCGCACAAGGCAGTGGTGTGTCCAAACAGACATAAGAATCTTTCCCAGTGTACACTGTAGTAGTGCTATTGATCTTATTGTAAAAAGTGCTATATAAGAAAATAAACTAAATAAATATTAATTTATTACTAATTATTATTGTGGAATTATTCTCACTGGTCAGATGCACTAAACTAAATGATTTTACATAATATACTTACCTTACTCAAACCATCAAAAACATCATTGAAGAAGGGTAACACAGAGCCCCGTGCTACCTTGGCAATGTTATAAAGGGCTTCGCAAGCATAGTATCGCACCCTGCTGTCCTGGTCATAAAAGCAAGTCAGCACTGGAGGAATGAGATTCTTCAAATACAGACCAGCATCCTGATAAAGAATTCAATCAAAATTCAAACATTTATAGACTTTCAGAATCTATGTTATGCAGTTGTGCTGCAAAGCACACTGTGTCTAGCCAACAATGTCAGCATTTGTGGCTTGGATTTCACATATTACATGACGACAATATCAAATTTCATTAGAATATTATATTACTTAACAAGATTGATCTATTATTACAGGTAGCAGTAATTATCAATTAATAGTACATACATGTATTAAGTACAGATAAACCAAAATCATTTTGAAGATTTGATACTTAGAATATGACTAAAGATGGTATCTTATGATGTCTGAAATGACATTATTTACATATGCAGGTTGATTGGCACAGTGCAGTGTATTTGAGCTTACCATGTTTGATTATTTTTATCTAATTACCGGTATCATCATTATAGCAGTTACTTATCAACAAAGCTTAGCCTGGAAGCTAAATTTACTTAAAATAAATGGAACTATATAATGAAATAAATTGTAATCAGCAATTTGATGAATGAGTAATAAGTAACAAAAGATCAATACAGGATAATGAAATTCTACTAGAAAGCAAAAATCTGTGCTTCAGTAAACCGGATTCACTATAAATGTCGTTTATTAGTACATGTATCCTCCCTCAAATGACTATATACAAACAAGTGAACTGGAATAATATGTATCAAAATTCAATAAAACTTGATAAAAACTCAATATACTAACCCCCAACCCCGAATGAGTGCCCCTTCTATCTGCCGAAATTTAAAATAACCACCACCCTCAACCCTCAAATAAAGTGTTAGTACCCCGTCCTTTCCTACTTGTGGACAAGTAAGGATTGTACAAAGGAATATATAGTTTTTTGTCAAGTACATGTAGTATGTAGTACATTGTTTCAGTCTGTGAACACATTAAGTTTGGAAAGAAAATTATTAGCACTAACAGTGCACTGTGATTTACATGTACATGTAAACTTCAGGATCAGCTTTTTATGTCTATAGAGGTTTTGCACGACAGCCATGTTGCATGGCAGGAACAATAGATTCTTTTTCCTATGGGAAAAACTTTCTTTCTTATGCAAAATATTTCCTCCCCCCAACCCCATTGATTAAATGCCCCGTCTCCTGCTAAATTTGAAATAAGCACCCCAGGCATTAATTCAAGGATTTACTGTAGTTTGAAAAATTAAATAGTTTTCTCAGTTTCGCAGAGTTTTTGCAAATTATATATGCACTTTCTCCTCATGGACAAGGTTATGACAACAGCAACGTTCTGTTTTTTGCTAAGGGTAACACTCTCCGTTCTAACAGCGTGATGCTAATGTTTAACGGTTGGGCTAACACCTCTAATGTTTCTAAGAAAACTTTTAACAGATGACTAACCAATGCTTAATGCTTTTTTCTGTTTAATGGATAGTGTTAAACACGGAGCGATCCTATAAAAGGCAAGGACACGCCCCCTTGAAGCACTTTGTTGGCTTTCCTGTGCAATGGTGGAAAGCCAGAATAACGGTCGCATAACATAGAAGTCGTGGAGAAATAGCGTTTTTTTCCTCAAACCAACCAAGCCATTTACGTAGAATAATATAAGGTAAATAATAAAAATACAGTGAAAATAAAACTTACATTAACACTTTAGATGATGCCTTTGGAAGACCAAAAATGATGAATTATCTTCGTCATCACAGCACGTGGAACATTCAGATTTCACCGCTAACTAAAATAACAAAGCTGATGCCTGAGAGCTTTCTGTTTCCATTTATCTCAGCATACTGAGAACGAATGGTGCAAACAAAATGCAAATTGAACAACACTGAATTATTTCTCAAACTGTTCCATATTCAGAGCAAAGAAAATGAAAACAACAAGTCCTACGAAGAAACAACAGAACTTGAAAAATGGCAAAGTGAGATTTCGCCTGAATATTGAGGTTAGAAAGGAAATGGAAGACTCAAGGCTGAATGCCATAAAGCACTGACTGATTACATTCGTAAAAGGTCTACTGAATTTTTGCTGCAAGAGTACAACAGAAGCTAATGTTGACCTTAAGGAATCTCTTTTAGATAACTGGCTGAAGAATAACCATATTACCATAGATAAAATATATTACCTTCGAAGTATGTTTGTATTTTTTCACAAATTTTAGTTTTCAAATTTATTTCTCAACCGCAGAAAACTGGCAGAAAAACAGAATTCTGTGGCAACTCGCTAAAATTAGACTTCGGTGAATAAGCCGATCAAATGGGAGCATTGGCCGTCCGTTGGGATTTGTGATTGACAGGCTGAACGCCTCAGCCTCCTTATATAGGATTGCTCCGTGTTTAAGGGATGTTTTCCCTTGCAAGGTCCCAATTGTTAAAGTGGCACAAGACCAAATGCAAGCAGGGTCTCTCCTTACTCTTTCCAGGGAGCAGTAAGATGAGAGACCTAGACTTTCTGAAAAGTCTTTCGTCTTGTTTATTCAGTACGCGCCGGACGAAGGACTTTTCCTACTTGATTGGCGCCAATTTTAGCGACCCAAAAACGGGTCGCTGCGCTTTAACCAATCAGAAGTCCCCGAGATATCCCTTGGGGACTGAATGGACAAACTATGCTCAACGAAACGTGACTTGCGGTTAAATTCAATATGGGGTTGATTGCGAAACCCATTAAATTAAAGAAACTTCAAAGGCCACGCGCACAGAATATCATACATTGACTCACGACCAGCAGAAAACAGTGGAAGCATATCTGTCTGGAAGAAATGTGTTTGTTTCTGCGCCAACAGGAGCTGTGAAAAGTTCGACTTTTGAGCTAGCTAGAATCTTCCGAACTACGGTTTCGTTTTCGTCTGCGCAATTTCGGCACAAAACGTTTGTCAAATATAAACCTTTGCCACTGGATGTCTCCATTCCTGCGATCAATTCAAGATTCAAACTAGCTTTGGTCACTTCTCGTTTAAAATCTTTCTTCGTAATAACTTTAGTACAGAGTAAACAAATTTGCTCTTTCAATCTAAGTAGGAGAAACATACACGTTCGATTATTTGGTCGATCGGAGTGGAACCGATTCTTTCCGCTATTCAATCAAGGCCAAGACTTCCAAATGTTATCTGAGACACCAGTTGCAAGTCACGCCACTCCTTGTTTTTGGTGCGAAACGCAAATGAACAGCTGTCAAGCAAGACAAGTCGACCTCTCGCGACTTTGTCCCTTGCTTGGCCACTTGAAATTCATGAGGTCGACTTGTGGCAAGTCTATGAGAGACCCTGAGAATGAGGTTGATCTTAATTAGCATAGATTTTTACAATATTTCATTTCAATCTCCCTTTTCTCCTTCGTTTTCATTTCAATTGACAAGATGTGTCAAACACTCAAAACAGTGTTTCAGCACACTTCCAAACACCTCAAATTTTATCAAAAATACTCCGCTGCATGTCTTATTTTCAGCTCTCTTCTCATTGTTTGGAAAGGTGTTCAAACATGGCCTTTTGTGTTTGATACATTGCATCTTACACTTGAAACTCTCTACCTGTATACATGTATATGTTTCATCACATTTCTCAACACCTGGAATATAGTCAAAAATATCCTACTGTGCACTGTTTTTTCAACTGTCTCCTTGGTGTTTAGAAATGTGTTGAAATACAGCTGTTTAACCACCTGAAAAAATAGTTCTCCGAGTAATTTGTTTGGAAATTTGGATTCATGAAAATATAGTCCCATTTGTAGTTTCCCCAAAGAAATAGCATGTGATGTGTGGATGTGAAATCTGAAAGGCTTGGAATTGGGTGCAAACAGCCCAACATGGATAATCACAAACTTGCAATCACCACAATTCAGTGAGAAAACAAGACTGTACATACATGTAATACTGTAAACACCGGCATACAAGCCGCACCTTTTTGCTCAAAACTTTTGTATACAGTACAGGTCGAAGATATTGGGCCCAAAATACGCGAATAAAATGCGCCTGCATGTCAAACAAGCACACGTCTGCGTCTTTGACACGCGAATGAGATACGTGCAGAAAGCAAATTCATTAGTATTTATGAGTTAGCCTAGGTTGTGTTTCCGGACGAGCGTTCAGTGAACACTCGCGGCTCGCGCTAGCTCTTGATTGGAAGAAATGCTAGAACATGCCGGTCCCGACGGTATAATAGAGACCTTTAGATCCGAGAACCAGGACCAGGACAAGGACCAGTTTTTGCCACGCGCACTGGCATCAGATTTGTCCTCAAGTGGTATGCGCCAAAATGGCAACAAAAAAATCAGCTTTTCTCTCTTCATTTGTTTCAAATTGGATATCAAAACTACAGTTTACACGACTGAAAATGTTTTTTATGTCTTTTGAAAGATATTGAAAGATAAAAGCATTGTCAACAATAAATAAAACTCACCTTTAAAAAACTGGTTTCGCGAGGGCGACTTTGCAGCAAAAACTTGTCGTCGACCACTTGGGGAGGATGAGTTTTTCAGGTTTTGTGTGACCATGACAGGCATAGTGTGCATACTCAGTATGCGTATGCAGCCAAAACTGGTCCTTGTCCTGGTCCTGGTTCTCGAATTTAAAGGCCTCTAATATTCAGGACTTATATACCTGTTTCTATGAACAATATAATTGTGTCTAAAATTATAAGGCGCGGAAGTGATAACTGATGAAAACGGAAACAACCTGAATGTCTAATGTGCTTGGTGATTTTGTAAAACTATTCTCCCAAGTCTTTCATCATCATCGATCGATAAAGCTGATAAACATGAGCCCAAAGTGTAACTTTCAGATCAGCGGTTATTGCCAACTTTTGCGATCCCTCAATGTATGATTTATCAATATTAGCCAGCTCCAATGTCCTTGATTTCTGGCGATGGCTAAATAAAATAAAGGATGACCACTGAACACAGAAAGATGAAACGTAAACGCTTATGGGATAGTGATTATGGGCATCGCTTTAAAAAAATTATTGGCGTATGGCCTATGGTATGCTATTGATCAACATGATCAATGGCGTAGGATTCTGGCCTACTCAGCGTACATGTTCAAAGCCCTCGGCATATCTTCGGCGTGGGGTCTATATGGAATGCACCCTGGGAACCATGCTGCTCTTCCTAAATTTATTGCATGACGAGCCAGTGCTTTGAAAGCCATGAGAGGCTTGAACTCACAGCCGAAAGTTTCGTGGCTTCCAGTAGCAGCATTAAATTACACATGTCAAGTTAATTTCGGTTACATTTAAGCATGTTCCGCAAGAAAATTTGTTTTAAGCTACAAATGAAACTTCTCTGCCTTCGTGTAAACGCTAGACGGATCCCAGACGAAAAATACTGTGTTGACTCTTATTGTTGACTTTTGATAAACAGGCTGGCCGATCACAATCTTTGGTTCCCACGGCTAAAAATATCACGGTGAATCATAGTGGGTGAATCACCGTGAATGAAGAAGAAAGGTTTTCCTCTGAATTTATATATTTTTTTCTTCAAGTGCTTTGATAGCAGGAAAATGAACGATAGAAACGGAAGGTTTAACACGAATTACACTGGGAAACAAAACGAACATTAGACACGTTGTAAATGCTGAATTAAACTCTGCACAGTTTGGGATTGAAAATGTAACGCCGTGCACGGGAATTTCAGTGAGTTGTGTAAATTTTGCTCTTTGTTCCTCGCTAACCCGGCAAAAGAGAGAAGATTCAAACAGCAACACCACAAGCCGTTATAACAGAGAATCGATGGCTAGGATTGTTTTTTTCATTTACATTCAGTCCATAACAAAAATATTTGAGTAACAGTCGGACATTTGTCAATGATTAGCGACTGTACACCAACAACGTGTGTCGGCTGTTTGTTTCCCGGTGGAGATTTTTTTTAGCTGTGTCTGTAGGAACTGCCTTTTGTCTTGCTTTTTGTTGTGCAGAAGAATGCCATACAAAGCACAGTTAAGAGAGTGAATAACAAAAGGTAATATGCGCATCAAAAGGGTGCAAATGCGCACAAACGAGTGTTTTGGCACATGTTTTTTTAACATGCGTTTCCGCAAAAATTGTGCATGCATTTTGCGTGTGCGTAGGCCGCTATCTCTGACCTGTACTGTAAAATCAGGGATGCAGCTTATCTGCGAGAACATCTGTACACCTTGCCGTAAATTTGCATCAATAAAAACTTTTCAGTGAAAATTTTAGTCTCTATAGACCTGTTTAGCAAAATCTCCATTCCACCACAAAGTTGTATAATATAGTGTTGACCGTCAGTGGCTGCTCACTTTGACAGAAATCAATTCCACCACAAGCAAGAAAATAACATGCTATTCTCGAGTATTCACGTAGTAAATGGCCAACCATTTCTTCGCCGTTCAATGGTTTGACGGCATATTTGTTGAACTGATTATTGAACTCTCTTCGAAGAGATTGTGGGTCTTTTTGCATTGAGAAAACTTTGTACTAAAAATCTACTTGTTTCCAGTACTCCATCTCCAGATCAAATGTCTGGTTACTAAGCTACGAATGAACCGAAAGGTTCATCACGGTTGTTGTTGTATGTAAATTCTAGTGAGAAATGGACAGGCAAGAAACTTGAAGAAACAATGCATGTACATGAAAGACATCTTTCTCAAGACCCAACTTTGGATTATGGCCGTTTTATGGCCGTTTTATGGCCGTTTTATGGCCGTTTTATGGCCGTTTTATGGCCGTTTTCACACTAGAGGACGGACAAATCGTCTTAGAGGAACAAATCGTCTGATGTGAAAACGGGACAAACAAATTTTTCGACGGACAAATCATCTGATATTTGGCCGTCTGGCAAGACGGTTTCTTGAAGACGATTTGTCCATCGAGACGAACAAGTCAATGACAGTATGACTTAAATTCACATCAGACGGTCAAATGGTTGATTTTTTCGCCGCGAGGACATGGGACTAGCAACAGAGCGAGGTTATATGGGAAGTTTCAACATGGCGGAACTCAAGAAGAAACCATCATCCCACCATTGCTGATTCCTCTCTTACTTTGGGCTTCTAGCCTTCTCATTGCCTCTGGTGGCGCCTAAAGCAGCAACTGCTACACAAACTGGTATTGCTGAGCTTTCTGATTCGAGAAGTTGGCACTTGGTTACCATTGACCTGCGACACCAGAAATCTTCGCCCAACAGACGTTTCCTTCCGGAGAAACGTTTGCTATACATGTGCAGCGTGACGGCCATTTTGCTTTTACAACACAACTTGAACCTAGTGCCAGCTCTCTTTGCGCTCAAATGTACTGATTTGTGCTCATATTCTTCTGGTAGTGCGAATTTAAGATGGACAACTTTTCGGCATATGGCCTTCTCGAATTCACATCAGACCAACAAATGCCAGACGATTTGTCCGTCCAGACGATTTGTCCGTCCAGACGATTTGTCCGTCCAGACGATTTATCTGTCCTCTAGTGTGAAAACGGCCAATCTCTTTCCAATTTTTTTTTCCAAAATTTGAGTTTCCAAACTCGGGGTGCAGCTTATCCGTGAGTGCGGCTTATACACTGGTGTTTACAGTCAGAATTTCCAGGACTATTTTTTATTAGAAGAAAAAACACCAGGCACTTAATCTAATATGTTAATAGAAGACAATTGACATCACTGCACCTGTACAAGTCATGCAGAAGTTCAAAACTCACTTCTCTATACATTGCATGTAATTTATTGACAAATTATTATTGATTGCTACAGCTGTATCACCCACCAACAATAATCAAAATAAGTGTTCAAAGAAGCTGTACCTTTCCCAGAGCAATAGCTGTAGCAGCGAGTCCGATGAGGCCTCCCTTTCTTGAGTGATTGTTGTGTGAAACTGCGAAT
The DNA here is from genome assembly GCA_019787425.1 of Platygyra sinensis. Classification (NCBI taxonomy): domain Eukaryota; kingdom Metazoa; phylum Cnidaria; class Anthozoa; order Scleractinia; family Merulinidae; genus Platygyra; species Platygyra sinensis. Next base: position 45,662 of record JAHPZR010020840.1, on the reverse strand, counting down.
TCTTCAGCAAGCACAGACGTCAGCCGTTTAATTTGTCTCACATCATTATTAGCCACAAACTCTTTTACCATTCTGCAGTCACGAATAGAAAGACCGATGGATAAATAATCGGGTAAACAAGACACATTCGCAGTTTTTTAAGACGCCAGAAGACTACAATAACTGTAACCTCACACAACAGAGCTTACAGGTCAGCTTACGCTTGTTACTTCACTAAGCATCGTTACAAACTGGGCAAGAATTCTTGTAGTAATTCTTGTAGTAATTCACAACAAATGAAGCTGTAATATTTAGGACATGCACAATTATATATATTTACTATCGCGAAAACACACATGTAGTACGAATCACAAAACATTTCAACGAAGAGGACTTACCGTTCTATTTCTAGAGCTGCTGTTTTGCGTTTTTCATAAAGTTTGTCATTCAGTCCGCGAACAACATTCTGTGTAAGTGGTAAAAGATCCTTCTCTTGCCATTGTAGCGAGGAATCGGACCACATTTATGCGAATTTTTCACGCTGCGAAATCTCAACACTGGAATGCAACTTTCCTGCAGGCGCACCATGCAGAGAGAACGCTCGACCAGTCCTAAATTATTTTTAAACCTCATTTAAGACACTTAAAGCGTCCACTCTGTGTTGGTTCTTGAATTTTCTTTCC
>JAHPZR010020840.1:15000-37500 GCA_019787425.1 Platygyra sinensis | reverse complement strand
CCGTGCGAATTAAAGGGCCAATATTCATCTGGCGCAGCCCTAGCTATATATATTTAAAGGGGCTCAGTCACGGCATCTTGAGTTATTTTGAACATCGAAAAAAATAACCGTTAAATTGAAGGAAACCTAAAAATAACACTTTGTAAAGATAGAAAAACATCAAAGAGACGATAATAAACCATAAAGGAACAAGGATGGTTAAGGATGGAGAAGATTGACGCGGATTGCAAACAACGAATTTGAAAAGTTTTGCTAAGCTTTTCAAACGTGACTGAGCCCCTTTAACATTGATTGACGGTAAAATCAAGGCCCACCTTACCGCCCACTTTAAGGTGTGTTGCTGCGTATATAAACTGTTGCAAAACAATGCCATGGCTGTTTTGCAATTTGCAACCAGAATATGACCTTATCAACAGTTTAATATCGTTACAAACACAAATCAAGGGCCGCTCTTGTAAGATGTAAACGCACTTTGGACCCATGGCACATCCACGTGTCCCAGCTACTTCATGCGTAGGCCATAATTATCGGGTAATGGAATCATTAAACGCCGGACTGACCTTCCCTACTGTACTTCTGCACAAGCCTTAAATCTAATCCAAAGCATTAAGAATTGCAATTTATTGTTTTGAATGTAACGATGAATGAGACATAACGTTATCTATGCGAGACAAGCCATTTGACATTATCATTCAACATGGCAGCTTACTTCAACCCTTGAAGCTCATGTTTCATTAGTCACGCTTAACTGAGGTCAAGCTCTCACTAATAATTTGCGAATTGTATTTTCTTGAGCTAATAAGTAGTTATCGATTCAATCCGATCGATGTTTGTGTTAATGGACAATAACTTCAATAAATAACCGATATATGGGTATTTCATGAATCTTTTGAGAAGGTTATCTAAGTGAAACATGATACACAAACACGCGGGGGAGCCTTTGAAGTCACGCAAACGACGTGGGCCAATATAATATGCCAACTGAATTTTTAATAAGGTACCCTGCGCAGTGGAGGGAGAATCATTTGATTTGTGGAAGCAGTACCTGATTTTAAACGGATTATCTTTGGAAACTGAGCAAAGAAATGGCCGATTGCCCAGCTATGCAGATGGATGAAGAGAGCGCCGCAGTGCCCATGGCAAGTTGGGAAGCGGAGGCCATCCATGAATACGGGAAAACCTATGCACGCAAATATTCTGACTTCAGAGACGATCAAGCGACGGTTTGGACAAGCATGTATGAGAAAAACCTTGGAAGAAAGGTCAGTCGTTTGCCGCCGTGGGAAGTCTCTCAAACTGGTCGAAAAGAAAGCTCTGAAAAACACTTTGGTGATCCAAACAAGAAGGATTTTGCTTCCGTTCACTTGGAAAGGGCTGCCGAAGCTGGTGCGCTCAGTTATACGAAGCATTTTGATACGGCAGAGCACCGGCGAGCAAAGAGAAAGGTTAAAAAAACGCGAAGCGGCAGCTCTGATTCAAGCAAAGAAGGAGATGCAGCGAGCAAAGGAAAGACTGAGAACGAAAGGACATCATCGCTTTCCGAACAAGATACGGAACAAACGACTGCGAAGAGTGAATAAACTTGAACTAATAATACAAACTAACACTGCTCAGCAGTTTTCTTCTCTCAGTCTTCAAACACGGAAATCGAGGTATTCCAAGTCAATTGATTTTATATATAAGTATTACACCTTGTTCACCAAGCGTAAGGAACTAAACATAAGTTTTTAATCTAATCATAAATGCTATTTGAAAGTTGGGAAACTGCGTTGAACCGTGTCGCAATAAATATAAAGACGACTTGGCGGGATATTAAAATCCCTTTGAAATATTTGGCTCGTAAAAATTAACAATGCGTGCAGTTTGTGATTTTATTCACTCTTTTCGATAGCTTTGTAAATACAGATTTTTACCAGTCTGACGGGACTAAAAAAAATTGACTTTGCTTTACGAAGAGTGTGGCCCTCACAGTACAGTAAATTATAATTGATCCGAGTTGAAAACACGTGAAATGTGGACAATGTCGATTTCACCGAAGACAAAGGCTGCCCATCACACAAAGTAAACACCTGTATATTTCGCTTATTTGTGTCAAGTACTTAGTGTTAAAAGCACATCCTTAAGTGCCTTCGACAGAGGACATTTTCGTCCAATATTTTAGAAGCGTGACCGCGGCGCGGTTTGTTCTTGCGCCTTTGTAATCATTGCGTTTGATGTAAAAAATAAATTGTTTGTAATGAGATTAATAGATTTTCGCCCCACAAGGGAGGAATTGGCTCAGATTGATTAGAAAGTGTGCTATTTCGTTCTTTCTTGTAAAGTGTGATGTGATCTCGCAAATAGTTCGATGGAAATATTAAAACAACAAGATTTGAATATGCATTGGTAGCATTTACTGTTAATGTGAAGTGGACACTGATTGGGATAAATTCGTGTCTGAGGCTCGAACACGCTAATAGGGACCTTAAGCATCGACAACGAAATGGCACGACGACGACGGGCGGAAGTAAAATTTTCCCGCGCAAGGGTTCTGCGCATGTGCGATGTTGTCAAAACGTCGTCTAGCCTTCGTCGACGACTGAATCTCAGCAGATTTTCGTTCTGGTGAAAACGTAAGTAAATAACTAAAATTTTACATGCTGATAAACATCCATCTCCACCTTCCGTTGTAATGATTGTTTTTTGTATTATTTGCGGACCAGTGGAAGTCAAAAGTTTAACAGTTTAGCGAATTTCAACAAACTAAAATGACTTTTCTTTCAGAAGGATCCGAAGCCATGGCCGGCGAGCAAGAACCAGTTTAGCGAACCTATGGATCATGTCCCCATATCTGCATGGGAATGAAAGCCGCTTCAACAGCATACAGAGACCTTCTAGTCCATCACAAACAGAGCGCTGACTACAAGTAATTATGTCAGGGATTTGCAAAACTTCCTTCAGAATTCGTATATCTCGTTTTCCAAAACGAAACTCCATCGAGCTCTTCCAGGTCAAAAAACGCGTACGAATCATACGGAAAGTCGAGGTTTTTCGATGCAAAGAGGTCGTACAGAACAACAAATTCATCATCATCTATAAAGCCATCGTTGTGATTAATTAGAAGCAGATTTCGGACGTTTTTGAAGGCCATAGCGAGAGCAACTAGTCCGAGAACCAAAGCTCGTCGTCTCCTCAAAACTAAGAACGAAACCCTCGACCCAATCCTCCTTGGGTTGCGAACGTCGTCGTCGTGCATTTCGTTGTCGATGCTTAAGGTCCCTAATATTATATTGACAGCAGAACTAAAGTTTTGACTCGTGTGATAACACAGCCATGAACTTTGACTTCTTCGTGGACATCGCGGGGAAATCGATTAATGTTTCAAACGTGAGCGACAGTCAAAACTGAGTGGGACGCAATTTTCAGGCGAGCTTATCTTAGCTTTCTAAACTGTCAAGGCATCAGCTATCGCAGATTTCAGGTCACGTCACATTTGAAATGCATTTTAATACTCGCAGATACGGAACGGTTTATTGCAATTAGATCATTTACGGTATATTTGTAGTTTTTCCCTCAATTTGTACGATCCCAGGAACTTCTGTGAACATCTGTGATTCGCCTAGATGACTCAATTTTATTTATACTGTATGCAAATTTTAATACAGGTCCACACATATTCACCTTTTAAAATAATGACGACATAGATAAACCTCTCACCAAAAACGTCTATCAAGCTTGTCACTGCCATTTCAAGCAAAGTCAAATATTCTTTAGCATGGACGCGGGCAAATCGTATCAACAAAATGGGGAATCGGGGGCGTTAATTTTAACAGAAAAAAAAGTGTAGATCTAACATTCATTTTGTTTGTCACGAACAAGAAAGACTATTGTTGAATGAAATGAAGTGAAATGAGAAGTAAATCACTGGGTACAAAGAAACACAAAGAAGTTTTGCAACTGGTAATTTTCTTGAAGGAAATTGGAAACATCATGCCTGTTTTCCAGAGTTATAGAAACAATCGTGAAAGTTTGGGAAAGCTCAAGACAGCTGTAAAAGCATTCGCCTGCGGCTCGTATTTCGGCCATAATTTTCACATTATTTTCCTTATCTTTAGACCCACGCTTTTAACTTGATGATATGGACACATGGAAATTTGCTTTATGTATTTACAAAACTACATAAAATTACAGGCTTTTGTTAAAAAAAGTACATAAATGACCATATAAATACTTTTGTCACGAATTCGTGGTGGAGCTAGTCCCAGGACTTTTCCAACGATGGCTCGTGGCTCGTCCCAGTCTCTTAGCATTTAACAGCAGGAGGCCATCACTGCACGACTCACTGCACTAGGAGCGTGCAACTGCCCAATATTCCTGTCACGCGCGTTTTTCATAGACCAATCTATTTTTAGTTTGAATTTACCGCGAATTAGTATAAATCTACTAGCGTTCTATCACGAATGACGTCCTCTGATTGGCTACGCTACTCACGTTCTATTTAACCATAACAATTAGATTATGAGCTCGAGATTTCTATCGCGTGATTGTTGACGAGGGCGCAGCCCGAGTCAACGATCACGCGTAGAAATCGAGAGCTAATAATCTAATTGTTTTAGTTTAAATCTACTAGTCGTTCAAAACTTAATCTAAATTCTCTTCTCAAACACTTCGAAAACGCCAAGAAACGGCCGTCATTTTGTGAACAAGCGCACACTGTTACGCTACTCACTGTCTATCACAGAATAGATAGTGAGTAGCGTAGCCAATCAGAGAACGGAATTCGTGATAGAAAGCTAGTAGATTTCAGATTTATACTAATCTGTGATAGATAGTGAGTAGAGTAGCAGTGTGGCCCTTGTTAACAAAAGAACGGCACCTCTTGGCGTTTTCGAGGTGTCTCGAAAGAGGATTTAGATAAAATTTTGAACGACTAGCAGATTTATACTAAAACAATTAGATTATTCGCTCTCGATTTCTATGCGTGATAGTTGACTCGGGCGCATCACGCGATAGAAATCTCGAGCTCATAATCTAATTGTTTAATAGAAATTTACCCTCAAAACTTGTCACACATGCAGTTGCTGGCCTAAGATCTTAGGCGTTATGTTGAAAATGCTACAGTCAGATAGATTCTTTCCACAACTCAGTAGTAGTGCGACTCCCAGGATGGGAATCTCCTCTTAGCTTCTCTTGTAACAGTTAACGATGAAAGTGCCAAAACTACACCTCTAGTACTCGGAAAGAGTACACAACAAGCTAAAGAAAAACACAAATAAACCGAGGGATACGATGGAAAACTGCAACGGGCAGGGCACAGTACTCAAGCATAAATGGGTTCCGACAAATCATCAATTGTCAGGCCAGATTGAGATACTGACAAAAACACCGAGGCTCGACCGCAACCTGCATAACTCACTTCGATCAATTACATCAGAAAACATTGCCGTAGTCAAGGCTTCCGTCCTAGTGTTATCCCAATAATAGTTTTTTCGCGTTTTCAGTGCTATTGTAGATCGAAATGATCAAGGACGTTTTAGAGGTTTTGGATGCTGCAAATAATCTTTTATAAGAACCATGCTTATGCATGCTGCAACTAAACACATTAACATCACGACCTCTATCGCCATGTCTCGTTTGCTGGTTTAAATAGACATACAGAATCAGCTGAAGAGACTCAAACAATGCCTAAGCCAACGGGTTTGTGTTTCTCGGCATGCTTTGCAAGATTGTTGTGTGCTTCCAACATTCATGTACAAGACGGTTGTTTCACACTGCTTTTAGGCTCTCTTTGTGGTGAACAAGAAAGTAGAAATGCCTAGATTTTTCCCTTAGGCCGGCACTCTTTATTCTGGGTAAGACCAAAATTCGACCTTAGTTAAATGGGGAGTCCCTCCCTCTCCCCAGGGGCAACAACATTGAAAAGCAAACCTAGAAATGTTTAGTTTAATCGTCTCACATATCAAACTGCATGTTAACAGAGTTGTTAGGTAGTACCAGTTGAACAGCACTATCAATGAGTATGCGAATAATTAATTTTAAAGGCGCTAACAGCTTTCAATCAAGCTACAATCTTTGGGAACTAGACAACAGAGCGCGAGGATATATTGAAGAAAAGCAAGGAAGTTCAACTTCCTTGCTTGCAATTGTCCCAATTATAGCGGAGCTCCGGCGGCTCGAAGGACCGCCAAGCGGAGCCCCATACCCATATAGGAAAGAAAAGGAAACCCATGAGTTGATTTTCTCATGGTTATCATGGCTAGCGGCATTGCTCGTGGGCGCGCACGACGACGACGACGACGGAGTCGCGCAACATGGCGGCCATACTCCAAATAATAGGTTGACAGAGATATGCAGCCTTGATTTACCGTGTACTTCTTTGATATTGAACATCCATGTTATGATCAATTGACACCTGTCAAAACAAGGTATCCGCTGACCAGTATCACGTGACCATATCGCGGGCTCAAGTATACAACTCATCGAGGTCACGTGTTTTTTCGAAGTTGACCGCTGACCAAATGCTGGTTTTTGATTGGATCGCGGGCTCAAGTCAGGTTAACTTGTTGAAAACAGGGCAGGATTGTTTGGAAGCCGGTTAACGCAAGCCCAGGATTAAAATTTATTCAAATTATAACTTTTTCCTCTATACAAATGTGTTTTGCGATTATGAAACTCAAACTGCAGAAAGCCAAACAATAACAGAAAACCTCACCGCAAAGTTACAAAACTCAAATCAAAATTCTACCTTTTCTGGGTTTAGCTTAATCGGGCACTGAACAATCCGGCCAAGGAACTACGCCTTTAGGCTGGCCTAAATCTATATATTAATAATTACTACAGCTATTCAAATAAACTAGCTTACATACTTAAATTCGATTTAAGCGGAACTTAAATGACATTATTTCTGTCACAAATCATGACTGCCTCTTTCAGCGCACTTAATTAAGGTGGCCGAACACAGTTTTCAAGTACCTACGCCTAAATTTTTGGCGTCCATTTTTTGCAAGACTCAAGGTTAACCACAGAAATATTTATTCTCGCAAATTGACTAGGGTGTGTGCTGTTGCCATGGCAACGGGGCTGGTTAAAAACAAGGCTTATATAATGGTTTTTGTTTATTTAAAAAAATCCAGTCGTTAGATTGTTTTTATATTTTGCACACTAAGAATTGACATTAAATCCCTTCTGTCAACACGGTTCTAATAAAATCTTGACATAGGCGATTTTCGTAATTCGCCGTTAATCGTTTTCTGTATCATTAAAAATTCCCTATGTCAAAATTGAGATTTTTTTGATAAATCATTCACGTGGGTCTCTGATCTATTTTTCTGCCAAATTTCTTGAAATTCTAACGACTGGATCGTTAGAAATCGGCATGTTTTTGTTAAAGCAATCAGTCTCAATTTTTCGAGCAACTGCGCATGCGTTGCATTTAACTGGGTTCTTTCGGTAACAAACAAAAGCTGAAAATTGCTGGGTTCTTTGCATCGTTACCTTTTCTAACATATCTTTGTAATAAAAGACTAAAGCCATCAATAGACTGTGTTCAATTATAGAGAAAAATAACACAGATAGTGCGGATGTTGAGTAAATAAAATGATCGCTCTACTGACAGCATGTCAACCTCGTCCCCAGGGCCTTCTCCTCGACGATTTTCAAAATGGCGGATCGTCGGGAGAAGACCCTGGCAAAGGCTGGATCACGTGGTACAAAATCTCCAAAAATCTTGGAGATTTTAATCACGTGACATTTTGAGAAAGGCCAAAACAAAATGGCGGCAAAGCATCGCGTGGGAAGCTAAACACTGATCAAAGAACTCTTTAACTTTGTACACGAGGCAGTGGTGGCTTCGTTGTAAGATATATATTATTTTTACGGATGTTTTGATTCTGGAGCAGGACTAAGTAAGTTTATTCCGCTTTCGTACTCGCTATATTTAACCTGATTTAACTGTCACTGAAATCAGATTGAAGATCTAAGGAAAAAAACTTAGCCCATAAGTACGAAGTCAAAAACAAACTCTTTGTGGCCTCATATTACTAATAAGTTTATCCAAGCAAAATGATCGAGTCAAGTACGCCAACTTGCAATGTGAACATGAAGTAATTAACTTTTTATAAGCTTATTTTAATTTTACAATTATGACTGAAACTAAATTATTGATTGATCGATTGATTGAATGATTTCCCTAATTCACAGGCATCGCTTTTTATTAATTAACAGAATTTATTAAGCTGAGTCTTACTTCAGTTAATTATACCCATGTAGTATACAGTTTTAAAATTAAAAAATACTCTAATGATTGATGAACATTTATATGAGTGCTAGGCTTTGGATTCAATTAAAAACTTAGGGGCAAAGAGAATCTAATCTTTGCAAAGCTTAACGTTACATAGCTGATATTCTCTAACCTACTTCTGGTTGATACTGTAATCTAAGTGTATATAGGAAAATATGTATAAATAATTAGAAACAAAGTGGAGACCCAGTTTCAATTCCTTGCTGAACCACATTTTCACTCAGTTCCTTAATCAAATAAAACTAGTGCCTGATAACCGAAGGCTATATTGTTGTTAATTTTTCAGCTGGGCTAGTAAATTGTAAGTAATTGTTTTTTTTTTGGTGGGGGGTAGGGGGTAAATACTTAAGTTTTTAAAAACTACTGAATTACTGTAAGAAGGCAATAATTATTTCAATTGTTAATTTATTATCCATTGTTTAACCTGGGAGAAAAGCTTGACTGTTATGTAAGTACATCCTAGTTGCAGCCTGCAAACTACAAAATTGATTTCCTTGCACCAAGTTTTTGCCTGAATTGTTAAGTTTCGATTACCATTGTCTAGCCTTGTACACCACTTCGGGTAATTATCTTTGCCAAAATGACCTGTTGCATTGTTCTCCTTATTAAATGACTTCAACAGAATAATAGTGGGAATGAGTTTATTCAAAGATATGTGTTGTTGAATTTTAATGTTCACCAGACTGAGTGTAAAATGGAAGGAAATACTGTTAATATGCATATGAAATTACATACTTATTCTACTTCTTAAGTGCTCAATGGCGCATTGTAAAACATCTTACTCTGGTCAATCACAATGAGCACAGACTATCAAATGAAGCAATCAAGTAGCTGATGCAAAGTGTGAGAAAGGGATTAGTGACAACCTGTTAAGAATGTCTCCAACCAACAAAGTAAGAAGAGTTTCCACCCTACAAGAACTTAAAATATAGGAGTTCCTTAAACAATCTGGTTACACCTTGGAGGAAGCCACAGAGGATTTGGCAGTATTGACTCTTCTACGGGGTTTACCCTAAAACTGATACATGCCATAGTGTTGGAATGTGAGTGCTTAACCTCAGCTCAGCACAACTTTTCCACCTTCCTCATAGAGCATACTGAGGTCATTATGCAAGTAATAAATGATGTGTGCAAAGAATACTGAACAATGTTTTCATGTCCTCAAGTGGTTGTACATTATTATTGTTCCCATAATGATATGCAAGACACTTACAAATACTACATTTGGTGACAACCAGTTCAATAATTGTTTTATCATTCAACTTGAATTGCTTGCCATTAAAAATAGTGTTTGTAAGTGGGTAATAGTGAAGAATAGTTCCCAAAATATACTGTCGGCCGACTGTCGGCTGACAGACGGCCGACAGTCGGCCGACAGACGGCCAACAGTTTGCGTTATGTTTGAGGCCAAAGTGTTGGCCGACTGTCGGCCGACAGTCGGTGACCTGTTGGCAACCTGTCGGTAATGTGTCGGTAACCTGTCGGTGGGCAAACAAAAATGATCGTAAACATTTAGTAAGTAAGTAAGTAAGTAAAGTAGTAAGTAATTTATTTATCCACATTTCACATATGAGTACAAATAACAAATAACATTTACTTGTCTTTTGCTTCTAAACTACATAAAAAGAGTTGAAGTCATTTCATAACGATACCTTGCTCAGCACTTTCGATACTAGTATGGGTTTTGTCCACTGTTTTAGCGTTGACTAACGATACTTGCCCAAATTGGTTCGTATTCATTTATCCGCCATTTTGAAAAGTTTTTCTAGTTCAGACATACATGAAGTACTGTTAACTATAGTTTTGCAATGCATTATAGGGCGATTGGAAAATTACTTTTAGCTTTGCGTATTTGTTGCCACAAAATGGTTAAATCCGAAGCCTATTTTGTGTAAAAACAAAGATATGAGAAATGGGTACTAAATTTACCACTACATTTTGGTATGTGCAGTCAGGAGATGGAGTAAAAAAGCCTATTTTACAGTTCAAAGAGGATCAAGGAGATAGGTAGGAATGTTACTGGATCCGGTACGATCGACAGATTTCTATTTACTTTTTTCAACCGGAAAAGTTTTTGACTCTATTTATTTTTACTCTTTTTTCAGTCGATTTGTGCTCTACTTAACAGTGTCGGCCGACTGTCGGTAATGTGTCGGTAACCTGTTGGCCGACAGTTGGCCGACAGGTTACCGACAGCCGAATATGGGAGCTATTGTTCACTATTGCCTGTAAGTGTATTCAGTGGCAGATTCAGACCTTGAGCTAACAGGGGGGGGGGGGGGGGGGGGTAGTTTTGTTTTGCTTGCTCTGCCTGCTTTTCTTACTTCTACATTCTTTTCCCTGGACCCCTCCTCTAGATCTGCCAGTGGTATTGCATGCCACTGATCAGTGAACAATAGTTCTGTGGCAGACATAATTGTTTAATGTTCCTCAAACACACATTTTTATATTGTGTGGGTTAGAAAAATTTGCTTGTTGCAATTTGTTGTGGCATGTGCTGGCTAATAATTTTATTCACTGCTGTGACCAAAGAAACAATCTAATTTGGAAACAGTACTTTTTTTAGTGCTAGGAAAACCTTTCTAACTACTACCCTAGGCCCCATCTAGTAATCTGTAAACACCTTGAAGAATATGAAAGGTTTCAAATAAGTAGTATGAAGCTTATCAATACAAGTAGACATACACAGTGCAAATTCTTACAACATGGCTTTATTATGCCAACATTGATTGAAGACAAGGTTGGGAATGCTTGAATAATACAAACGTTTACAACATAATACATTATATAGTTATCACTGTCTAGATCAAAGAATACTACTTTGGAATATGTAATTTTTATTTATCCTTTCTATGAGTAACTAATACTCTGTTGGAATGTTATCACCTATAAACCTTATTTTTTGAGGTTGCCTTGGCTTGTGGAATACACCAAAAATATATACAGCAGCTTTCATACATGTTTTATTGACCCCTTTCAGTGCCAAAATACGGCACAACTCGTAAAAATACTCAGCGATACTACACAACAAAACGTCTAATAAGATGTATTTAATGCCTGCAGGCTGGCTCTAAAATTACTTTAACACCATCCAGACGGCAAATACATTTTACAACAGAAATGTCATATGCTATAATCTAAGAATATTCACAAGAATATTTTCAACCTAAACTCGGCAGAAAAATAAAAATATTCAATTCAGCCTCGGCCAGAAAAACAATATTATTATTAGAAAAAAGAGTGCATTTGAAATAAGATTTGAAATAAGCCTAAACCTAATACAGGCAGAAGGCCTATATTTAAGGAATACGTGTCCAAGAAAATAGAAGCGATTTTCCGTATAAAAGAACAAAGCTCAGTAACGAGCAAAAGCTCCTTTTTAGATTATTTTGAAATTCGACCATAACGAACGCTTCAAACTCTTCTTTGTTTCCGTACGTAGAAAAACTAATCACACATGAATATAGAACAACAAAAACAACAGCGCATAAGGCCACATGTGACGAGCTGCAGCTCTCTAGCTGCCGGCAGATTTGTACTTCAACAAAAGCTTAGGTTTACATTGTTATGTATATTTTCCCGGGCTTATTTCTACTTCTATGGTATAGGTTACATCTTTTAAATTAAAATCTAACGGAAAAGATTCACCTTTCGAATCGTTAATGGCAGTCTGATTCGACATCGCTTGAACTGAACTGCATTTCAACCTCCTAAAAGCTTTCTCATTCGTATAAACACTCGCTACGTCCGCCATATTTCTTTAGGATGTATTTAAACCAATCAGCGTGTTTGTATGAATGGGCCAATCAACAAGGGTGTTAGTTCAGCGTTGCCCAGGGTCTTCTCCCGACGATCCGCCATTTTGAAAATCGTCGAGGAGAAGGCCCTGGGGACGAGGTTGGACAGCATGTTTGTTTTTTTGAAATCCTTGTGCACGTGCTAAATATTGTATCAGCAAAAGCGCGCGAACAGTGTGTTCGGCCACCTTAAAGGTCCGGTAATACGGGCAACATTTTCCTTCAACTTGCTGAACTTGTCGCGCAACATTGTTGCACTGCAAGTTGAAACACATTGATGCTCGTATTACCACGTTGTGACCAACTTGACTCGCAACAAAATACAGTGCTGCAAGTTGAGGCAACGTGTTGCGGAAAGTAGACTCGAGTTCTACTTTCTGCAACAAATTACAGTTTTCGCTGCTCGTATTACCACTGAAGCTACAACTTGTCTCGCAACAAATTTTGAATTTAGCCATTGTGATTGGTCGTCGTGAAGCGCGGCAAATAAAATAAAAACATGGTGGACAGTAAAGAAGGGCCCGGGGACGAGCCTGAATGCTAAATAGACCAGTAACTCTCAGAAAGTCATCAATGAGCCCTTTGCAGCTTACGATCACATGGTACAAAAACCGCCATGCTGGAGAGCAAACTGCCCACTGGGACCTCCAAAACAAAGCAACTTAACTAAATATTCTTTTGTTTTGGAGGTCCCAGTGGGCGGTTTGCTCTCCAGCATGGCTTTTTTTGTACCATGTGATCGTAAACTGCAAAGGGCCCATTTGCCCTTTAAAACGACCTTGAGGACTAACATAGTCCTTGGAACACCTCGTTTGTCCCTTCAAAACAGTGCAAGCAGCAAACTTGGAAGAACTGTCGGAAAATCACAATTTTTCGGCTTACTATCTGAAACAACACTGAGCTTCATATTGAGAGCACTTCGCTGGCACGGAAAATTAAAAAGAAAAAGACGGCCAGAGGCCGAAGTGGAACTGCGTCGGAAAGCAAAATTATATGAAAGAAGGCGCCATCTTTAATACCACACGATTGACCAATTATACATGTAGAATTGTGCAGACTTGCAACACTGTATTTTGCCGCGAGACAAGTTGGTAGTAAAAGCGGTAATACGCGCAACAGAGGGTTTCAACTTGCACCGCAACAATGTTGCGAGACAAGTTGAAGAAAAATGTTGCCCGTATTACCGGACCTTAAAGTGAGACTGATTTTCCTGAGTGTAATCCGAATTGACTTTCGGTTGAAAACGTGCAGTTATTCTTCACATCATAACGTCTTTCAAATTTAGCATATGCTATCTGACTTTGGCTTGCTACTGCGTTTTAGCTAAGATAAGTTTAGCTCGTATATTGTTCTGTTTAGAGTGCAGTTTCGTCAGTGGGCTTTAGAAGCCAAAGGCCCCTTAAAACGTACTTCAACACCGTTGATATAAGGCTTCACTGTCCAAAACAACCACGCTAGCGCTATAAAATTCTGACTCGTATCTCTAAATTACTAAGCTCCGCTTTTAAAAAAGCTATAGCCAGTTACATTACATTCAGTTCCACCAGTTTACAAACGGAAGAACATCAGTTCTATATTGCAGTTCATTTATAAAATGGTAGCAGTTTTCTCTATCGGTTTTGCTCTGGACTGCGACATGCCCATCCTATCCGCCACACTTCTGGTTTTTCTTCTACTAGCCCCTCCAGGCTGCATCACACTGTAAGCGATGGTACAAGCCATGCTAATCTCAACCAGTCGAAAACATGACTGGAAAGCCAGCCACAGCCAAGGAGAAGGATGTACTACTTTGCTGTACATACTGTATACTCCTAACATGGAGTAAAACTGCAAGCCACACACGGCGATGCCCAAAAAACTCGTTCCTAGCGTGATCTTGGCCACTTTGGTCGTGCTATTCTTTTGCTTGTTCCACAGGCGTGCCCTTCTCTCGATGGCACCAAGTTGCTCCTGGACTTTTTCCGTGCGGTTTATCAGCTTACAACCGCTGTAGATGAAGCTTCCAGAGAGCAGCAAGCCCCAGAGAATGAAGAACGACTGGCACACGATCAAAAGGGCGTGCAATTCTGGCTTGATGGACGACGATGTCTCCGCTGTGAAGACTATTATGAAGTGGAGTGTAATGACGCCTGACAGGAATTTCAGACTTTGCAGCTTACTCGACGCTATTCTCATCTTTGTGACCTCAAGGAAAGCAAGGTGGATCAAGGAAAACGCTGAAGTTAGACACGGGTAGGCGATTCCGAAGAGAAGTAGCGTCAGCCATTTTGGATCTTCTACGCCATTTTCTCTCGACTCGTACGGATCCAACAACAGGTACACGGCTCTGGTGACACCAAAGGTAAACAACAGCGAGTTGATAGCAATAAACAAAGGCTTACGACCAAAACCTTTTCTTTTCGTCAATAACGCTAGAGCAATAAATGAGTGAAGCGCTAGTAAGCCAAACAGAGCTCCGAAGCCAATCCAATGCAGCTCCCATGCCAATCCCCAGATTGTCCTCGCAACCGGCCAATCAGGGCCGGGTTCAGCTAAAGCTTCAGTGTAGGTGGGTTGTTCAACAGGTTTACTTGTTGAGGTCGACATGTTCATCTACAAGGATTCAATTATCATATTGAGATATTAATATAATTCCTTGAATATAATTGCATTCTGAGTTAAGACTTTTCTTCTTAAAAATATTATTTCTGTCATTATAATATTTACCACAGTAACAAGACTCTAAAAAATGGAAACTAAAAATCAGGAAAATTAGATTGAGGAACTTGATCTTATCGAAATATTAGCTGTGCACTCACAACTAATAAAGAATTGGGAGTAGGCAAAGGAAAATACTGAATAATTTTAATCTTGTGAGGCACATAAGTTAAATGTTATTTATTATATTCACCAGTCCATGGGGTTGCAAATGAATATATGTTTACTATCAGTTTAGACTAAACTTCTCGTCATAGCGAGGACACATAAAGGCATCCATCACTGAGAAGTGATTCAATTACTGTAACTTGTAAACATTATGTTTTGAAAATTGAATTCTTCTCTAAAAGCAAAAATGAATTCTAGGAAGGAGATATAAAGATTAGTTTACAATTCTTTTGTCATGACTTACCCCTTAAGACGCTCGTTCAAGATATCATGTGAGAAAGCCAGTTGACAGAACTGTGTATTTCTGAATAACTGTTAACTAATGTATCTATATAAGTTCAGTCCATCTCTTCTACTCACATAATGATCATAGGATGTTTATGACATGAAGAATGGTCGGATGTAACTAAAAAAGCTTAAAAATTCAATTACAGTTTTGCATAAATATTTCATTGCATATAAATAACGGGAAAAAATGACTCGGCAAGCTTCTTCCCCCGTTAAATAAATCTTTGATGACTCATTTACCTTTTGAAACTTCAGGAGGCGTATGTGTCACAATAGCTGGGCCAACAAGGTTTTTGAAAATACAAACCTGACGTTCGGTGATACAGGAAGTCCCTACAAAAGTTTTGTGCAAGTGACCTACTAATATCCCCTTAGTGATTAACTTTGCACCATGAACTTATCGCCTGAAGCGGTTTGTAAATGTCAAAATCATGACCGTCCACGAGGTCGCTACGCAACAAACGCAGTTGCAGGAGCGAAGTTTAAGTCAATAAAAGCAAGGTTTCCTTGTTTTTCTATTAAATTTGCCTGTGCTTTTCTTTTAGATATATGCGAGAGCAACTCAAGGAAGGCTTTGCCAAATCCTCTCTAATTTATCAGTGAAGTAATCCTTCAAGATAAGCATGAATGAACCTAGAAAGCAATATACCATTGTGTGTTTCCAGTCATAACATTATCCAAGCTGAAAATAATACGAAAGCCCAAGAAAAGACATCGTCTTAGAATCGTAAAAAGTCCTCTTTCATTCATTTTGTGTCGTACTTAGTAATTTTCTTATTTTCTCTGATCGATTCAAGTTTTACAACAAAGAAATTACCAAACTTCTAAATTTAGACTATTATATGTTTGAATACAAATCGACTAGAAGCAGGTGCAATGGTCTTTTAAAAGTGTGCATAAGAGTTTTGCTAAAAGTCTTAAGTGACTCTCGATATAATAATAATAAGGAATAAGAAAAAAATGAAACTTTTCTGAGTCTAAAAAATTAAAACCGCAAAGTGGTTGTTACAAAAAGTAGTCCGCCCTCAATACATTCTTGTTTAATTCGGAGTTCGTACAAAAACTATTATCCTGGGGTTAATGTGTGCATCTTAAGTCTAACTTAAATTTTTGTCATCAAAATTAGATAAGAGTTTCTAAATTATTGAAACCAGAAATTATTGGCTGTCAGGAGCCCATTACTAAATTCAGTTAAAGCAGTGTTGCACCAAAATAGCCTCTATAGATCAGAAATCGACGAACGAGGAAGGAGATCTGGGCCGAGGCAACATCTGCTCCAGTACTCATGCAGGAAAAATTCAGTTGCTGCGCTCGCTCAAAAGCAAGGTTTGTACTCACCGTTATTGTACAAGATCGACACTTAAGTCCAGCTTATCTTCTTCTTTTTTGTAACAAGGGTTGCCGCTTGGCGATCTCAGCCAGCTAAGATGTATACTGCATTGCATACAATAACAACAACGTGTTTTCTGATAGCAATATTGTACAATTCTTGAAATGTAAATATCTCCATCATGCATGGAGTAAAAGGAGATACAACATGTAAACTTTTTAGCTTGTTCAGTTTGTTGCCCCATGCCAGACCATGTGATTATACTATTAACAGTTCTTGCTTTTAATTTTTTCAAATAGTCGCATGTATAACTTTAAGATGGATAAAAGAAAAATTCTCTAGAGAATATCACGTCGTCTGAAATGGAATAACAAACCACTCAAGCTATAAGGTTTCTTAGGTAAAACACGTGCATTACGTTTCACCGTTTCCAAGAGCTTCCGCTTTTTCCACTAGAGGTAGGCATTCATTTCTGTAAGTCAATTTTGTAATACTTTTGTCTATTTGAAACCTTTAACTGGTTTTTCTCCTACGGGCAGCTGTGTTACGTCATTGAACAGGAAGAATCAGCAGTTTTCCCGTGCATCTGCTGAGGGCGTTTGTCACGACGGTACTAAAACCTATGACACTGCAATTTCACCTACATGAAACACTCTGATAACACCTGCACTGGTGAGCTGGGAAGGAAGACGAAAACTTTTGCGAATTATCATACAGATAAAGTAGGTTCATCAGTTATTCATCAATGCAATTATTTGGCAAGAAATTAAGAGTTGTTGATCCGTGATGAAAGTGATAGGGTCAGCACTCGTTCACACGGCTCAAAAGGACGGCCACCCCTTTATTTTTTTCTTAGTCTGAAAAAGGAAATTATTAAAGTCTGAAAAAGGAATTGTTAAAGTGGAGGATGCGGGAGTAGAACCCCGTCCACTAGCTCCACTAGCAGGCATGATAACCACTACACTACCAGCGAGCCGGCTGCTGAAACTCGAAAATTGTAAAATTATAAAGCGTTACCCCTATTATTTCATAATAGCTAACCGAGTAGGCTAACCAAAGCGCTTTCTAGGCTAACCGGAGTGACATAGTAAACTGCAGTGGATGAAAGAACGAGGAATGATGCTAGTCCCAGTCCCAGAGCATCATTTATCTGCTGCATATTAATTACCGTCCTTTTGAGCCGTGTGAACGAGTGCTAACCAAGCGATAGTTGTATATTGATCTCAGCAACGTTCCAAGAGTTCTTTTGTAAGCTGCGCAATTTTGGTGGAATTCAACAGAATTCTACGCCATAGAGACAACCCACTATATATTTTTTAAAAGGTAGCTAACCAATTTACTTTGTACAAACACCTCGACGCGTACGGTGAACTTCTTTAAATACAGAAGCATAAAAATTGTAATAATATCAGGTTTCCAAACGCGAGAAACATTTGAAACCACGAGGCCGCAGGCCTGGTGGTTTTATTGTTTTTGAGCGTTTGGAAACCTGATGAAACCTGAAGCACGAGTTTTTAAAATTACTTTTCTAACAAAAAAAATTAGTTTAAATTATCATTTGAATAAGGTTTCTCAATTCAACTATTACATTTGAGACGTGAAATGTGCATGATGTGCATGATCCTATCACCTAACTGCTGCGTTGTGACAATTTTTGAATATTCATCAGCTGATGTCACGTTGTTACCTAGCTGCTTGTCAGTTCTGAGCGAACACGTTGCTTCACAAAGCAAATGGTAGAGTGCAGATTTAGACCTCCTAAAACTAGCGAAGAAGAGGAAAAGTGTGTGGCCAGCGCTATTCCTAAGGTATGATAAATTTTGTAACGTCTGTGCCTTTTTAGGTCGGAAATGTACAGCAAGGTTGAAAGTGAACCAAAACACAAGGTCGCCATCATTGAGCGAGAATTCAAATTTAGAAAAAGAATGGGCTTTAAGGCTGTTTTGGGTCGTTTAATAACTGTACCGTTACATTCAACGTTAGCAGTAAATAATTTAGGTTTAAAGTTTGTTTCGTAAACTGTGTGATTAAATAAAGTTGTTTATCGCCACGTGTTTTTGTTGCTTTTTCAATATGAAGATTAACAAAAATTTGCATCCGTGTTTGAAATCGTTTCAAACACGGGTTTCTTTCACGGCTGAGTTTTCAACTTGTTTTTCATTGGGTTTCTAAACTGATCCACCTGACCAGAATAGGATGCTCTGGTTGGGTAAGAGCTGCATGAATAATTAATGAGTTTGAGAAGAATACGAGAAACCTCAAAGATAGCATTTCACTCCGCCCCAGTCCCCTTCCCCCAACTCATGCAATTTTTCCACCCCTACCCTGAACTTAACAGGTAAGCCGGCAAGTCTAATTCATTGTCCGAGCCCTGAGGGTATTTCAAAATGGCATTGCATACTTCAGTTTTATTAATATCCCGGCTGTGTAAGTGAACCTCACTACTTAGCCAGTAAAGAGACACCTGTAAACACCAAGCTATGTAGGTTACCGTGAATTGCTAAGGACAGCTGACACTAAGACTACGAGAAATTGCTTTAAAAAGCCTGACTAACAGGTTCAAATCTGAATAGAGCCTTGCTCGGATCTTCTCGCAGGCGTACGCAATTAGAGAGTAAATCTATTTTTAAAACTTAAAAGCTGTAGTGTCCATCTAAAAAAATTACTTTTAGCCAACCGGCGACTGTTTCCCAATGGAACAGAGGAAAGTTGAACTATTCATCAAAGTAATCAAATTGCCGGTCCAATGGAAATTAGAGTGCCATGTCATGTACAGATCCATGTGTGTCCTATTTACAAATTTACAGCCACTGACGTTTTCAACCAAGTGTCCGGCTGGTTAGACAGAAGTTTGCTTCCCGTTGGTAACACACTCTAACCTTTACAACATTATTCTTCTTCGCCAGTCTAGTCTGAGAAAAATTAGTCAAATTTCTTTCTTTTTTTCCTGGCACGCTCTTATCTGCTATGTTGGCGAAAAGCTTGAAAACTCGTCGTTATCGCAAACTACATTGCAGCGAGGTGCTGGGGAAAATGTTTGAGTGGTGATTTTTAGCTGCAAAGTAACTTAAATGTGAAATACTATTCAAAGGGAGTGTATCTTAAAGATGAACATCCTTACGAAATGAATATGTCATGTCCCGTCACGCGATGTCATATCATGTCACGTCACGTCATGTCATGTCTCGTCGTGTCTTGTCTTGTCAAGTCTTGTCATGTCTTGCCATGTCTTGTCACGTCTGGTCACGTCTCGTCATGTCTCGTCATGTCTTGTCATGTCTTGTTATGTCTAGTCATGACATGTCATGTCATGTCACGTGATGTCATGTCATGTTCAGCGAGGTTTTCCCGCCATGTCACGTCATGCTTTCTTCTCCGGAGTTGTCCCTGCTTCACTGACTGGTATCACTCTTGAAGACATATTCATTCCGGACACAGCTGCAGCGTTTCTTTTCCTTCTTCCTCCTTCCGGTTGCATCACACTGTAAGCGATCGTGCAGGCCATGGCAAGCTCAACAAGACGGAAACTCGACTGAAAAGCCAGCCACGGCCAAGGAGAAGGATGAACAACTTTGCTGTACATACCATACACGCCTACCATGGAATACAAATGCAAGCCACACACTGCAAAGCCCAAGAAACTTGTTCCAAGTGTGATCTTGGCCACTTTGGTTGTGCTGGATTTTGAATTCTTTCTCTTAAGGTGCTCGTTTTTTTCAATAGCACTGAGCTGCTCTTGAACATTTTCTACGCGGTTGATCACCTTCCATCCACTGTAGATGAAGCTGCCAGAGAGGAGCAGTCCCCAGAGAATGAAGAACGACTGGCACACGATCAAAAGCGCGTCCAATTCTGGCTTTATTGAAGATGATGTCTCCGCGGTGAAGACAATGATAAAGTGGAATATAATGACTCCAGATAAAAACCGTGCATCTTGCAGCTTGCTCGGTCCAACTTTAAGCTTTGTGACTTCAAGAAAAGCAAGGTGGATCAAACAAAACGCGGACGTTAGACACGGGTAGGCGATTCCGAAGAGAAGAAGAGTCAGCCATTTTGGATCTTCTACGCCATTTTCTCTCGACTCGTAGGGATCCAACAACAGGTAGACGGCTCTGGTTGCACCAAGGGTAAACAACAGCGAGTTGATAACAATAAACAAAGGCTTGCGACCAAAACCTTTTCTTTGCTTCGCCAGTACCAGAGCGAGAAAAGAATGGATTGCCAGCAAGCCAAACAGACTACCGAAGCCAATCCAGTGCAACTCCCACGCCAATCCCCAGAGTTTCTTCGCAACTGGCCAATCGGGGCCGGGCTCGGCTAAAGCTTCCGTGGGTTCTGTTGATTTACTTGTGGAGTTCGGCATGGGTGCAACTCAATTTAACGCCTGTAGATTAAACATTAAGATATTCAGTAATTCGTTTGATGTTTGTTGCAGTTATATGGCTTCGCATTTCTTACAAATATAAGGCTTCAAAAAATGCCGCATATCAACCAGCGAAAACTAATTTAAAATCAAGCAAATTTGATCGTCTATAAATTTATATGAAAATGTGTTAGACCCATGTCAGTCTTTCAAAAATAGGTGTTACCTGAAGGAATACCGATGCCAGTTGTTTTCCACTGAAGATGAAAAGTGAAACCGAACTTTAACATAACTTCGTTTTGAGAAAGAAAACGCTGAACAGGAAAGTGCCAATTATATCATTGTTTTTAGGCTGCTAAAGGAAAAGTATGGCAAACCCGTGCAGAACTTTAGCAAAGATTTGAGTGTTAACCGTTGTACTTTCCTTGGAACGAACGACGTATCAACATTTAAGTGGAAATATGAACTTGCCAATTATATTACATTAATTACTGATGTTAGTCCACTAACGGTAAAGAGTGATAACCTTATAGCAAAAATTATTTAGGCTTCCTTAAAACGAAGGGCGAAAACACTAAATTGGAAAAACGTGCCAAATATATCACTCCTTTTCGGCGGCCCTAGCAAACTATCTTTTAGGAAGAGGAGTCGACTGGCCATTGGCTTTCAGTTGGACTTACCTCGGCTAATCACGCACTCAACTTGAGGCCGACCGAAAGTGAACATCGATGATTCAAAGATGACAACTCATCATGGTTTATTACTGAGGAATTTCCTTTATGCATAAAGCTGATATCTATTTTTCTGTGGCGGCAGTGCAATATATATGTCTTAGGGGGAAACAGATAACAAAGGGTAAAAACCGCAATTGAGAGGTTTGATAAACAAGTTATAAATTCTTTTGTTTCTGTGTTAATAATTCAAAAGGATTTTCTCTCCAAGAATTTAAATTGACACCCATTTATGAAAAGGGTTTATGACATAGCGAAAAACATCCCACGTGAACTTTCATTTTGTAACCTACAGATGGTAGCATCAACAAGATGCTTCGTTTGTTGAACTGACACACTTTGCCAAAACGTGTGGGTGACATTTTGAAAGTGTGGGTTGTATTTTGTAAGCTAGAACAAATTCATTTGACTGAACTGCCATGCCCACGCATTACTAACTTTGTGTCTTTATTAACTCGGCCCCTAAAGCTATACACAAATGCCGATGTTAATTAATTGTGTCCTTCAAAAGAATTCACTTTTTAGCAAAACCGTGATACAGCTAAGTTAAATAATTCAAAGTGCCTTTTTTAGTAATATTTGCTCGTGAAGTGAACTGAGTTTTAGAGCACAAATATGTGAATTCTGGAAATAACATTTTAAGTGTAAACCGTGAATATGTTTTAATCCAACGACGTCTCCCTCTCTACGATGTCCCGATCTACTCGCCCCAATCAGACAACCACGTGTTGACAGACTAAAATTGCTTTCAACCTTCCTCAACTTGACTGTAGCTAACGCCTACCTCTTTCAGGGACACGTCGCGAGAATGTCACTAATCAACGGGTGGCAAGCAATTAACTGTTGAC
>JAHPZR010020840.1:2500-10000 GCA_019787425.1 Platygyra sinensis | reverse complement strand
GATATTCAGGCCGGGATGTGATTTAAATGTGCAGTTTTCAGAGCTTTATTCATAACTCTCATAGATTCTCTATATGAACCACGAACGCATAGAGTGGTCTGCCTGTGCTTCAATATTCTGGTTAATTCACAAATGCAATCATGATTTTCACGCGTCATTCAAACACAAGCACAAAAACAATGATGGAATGCACATTACTTTTGATGCCGTTTACCAAGGAGGCCGCAAGTTTGTACGCGAAACCAGGAAAACAAAAACTGCACTTATCGGCTTAGTCTTGTCTGACCAGCGAAACCCGCCATTTTGATGCGCTGACGCACAATTTATAGTTCTGCGCATACTCAGGTCTTCAAGATACATTAAAAATACATTAAATTGATTTATGTATTTGGTTCGGCTCATGTGAAGATCGGGGTCTGAATCAAAGCCGGTCCACAGCCGTTATTCCCGGCTGAGCCAGGCGTGAAGAACGGCTGAGCCGATCCGAATTATATCAGCCGTTTCGAATTGATTCAGACGCCGTACTTCACATGAACTTAAAGGGGCTCAGTCACGTTTGAAAAGCTTAGCTAAACTTTTCAAATTCGTTGTTTGCAATCCGTGTCAATCTTCTTCATCCTTCCTTGTTCCTTTATGGTTTATTATTATCTCTTTGATGTTTTTCTATCTTTATAAAGTGTTATTTTTAGGTTTCCTTCAATTTAAGGGTTATTTTTTCGATGTTCAAAATAATTCAAGATGCCGTGACTGAGCCCCTTTAATTCATTGAATTCGATTCAGCTCATGTGAAGTACAGCGTCTGAACCGGGCCTGAACCGGGCCTTACTTCAGAATTATTATCACCGATCGTTGAAATTGGTGTTTACAAGCTAAGATTAAAAACAGTTTGATGGTTTTAAAATATTTGTTGCAGTTTAACTTACCAGTAAATACGAATTTGTTGATGCTAGATTCCGTCTTTATACTGAAAGCCTTGTTTCAATATAGTGTGTGCCATTTTGCCGGCTTGCTGCAAAAAAATTTGAATGATTGCGTGCGTAACCATTGTTATTTATATTACACTGATCCAATAGGCTGATCAGATCTGTGTAATTAAAGGTTATTGTCTGGTCCGGTTTAATTATATCTAAAACGTAATTAAAAGAAAACTATAGAGTAGGTTTCGCAACTGACTAAGCCATTGAGAATCAGTCTGCCGGGAAACAAAAAGGCGCAAGATTAGTATGGTTTAATGATCTGAAGAAATTTGATTTCAAAGGAAGAGTTCACAAAAAACCGAGAGAATTTTCAATTAAATATCACTTGTCAAAACATTTTAGCATGGGTAAAATCGTATAAGAATCCCTGGGTACTGAATCTGAATATCCTGCAGTGAGAAAGCAAGTCACTCCTGATAGAAACGCTAACATTACAAAATCGGGACGCTGTATGTACAAAATTACAAGATTAAATTTTATCGGGAGATGCCGCTAACCATTGAGAACTTAATCACTTTATATTTAATTGTCTGCAAATCCTTAACTCGCACGGATCTTGCCTTAAAAGACATATAAAGCTTACTATCTCAGATTAGATTGTAATCAGTTACTCGGCCTGTAATAAAACCCACTAAAAGCTTGCATGCTATGAAATAGGCCTTTACACAAATATCTCGTCAAATCACCTAAATATCTTTCCGGAAATTTTCCAAACAATGTCGAAATGTCCAAATAAATTTACTAAGTATCTCGTATTTTTGTTCATAAAATATGCCGAGTTTTGAATCCTTTACGCCAGAATTGTTTTCCCAGCGGGAGCTGAAAAGTATATCAGAGATCCTCTACACTAGTAATCTGGAAATAAAGCAACTTTCAAAACAACATGGATGCAAAGTGTCAATCAAGTGGAAACCACTGGACTGGATTGTTTCTAGCGTAGAATGATAGAACGGAGTATTCTGTCAAGAAAATAGAGAGGAAACGCTGCAAAACGGCTAATAAAAGCTATAAATATTTCTAAATTTCCCAGAATTTTCTGAATGTCTTAGAATTTCCTAAATATCTCGGAAATTTTTAAATATCTCAAAAAATATCCGGATATTTGTGTAAAGGCCTACTTTGAAAGCGGATCTAAAGAAGACTTTTAAAATGCAAATTTAATGTAATTTTGTAATGTCGACACCTCTCACAAAAGATGCACTCGGAAGCCAAACAATTGCCAAGCACAAACGTAATGAAGACATCCCACTCACTGATGATGTCGTTTCTTCAAAACTTACTGACGATAAAAGGTTAGTTGTTACCCGGGGTGGTACTCCCATATATGGGCTATATAGGTACGTGCCGCGGGTATGGTTTTCGAGGTTCTCAGTCCCTAAATAGGGTATCTTTTTTTACCCTTTTGTAACTGTGTTCCTGGTGTAGTCCTTAGATGAGTAGCTAAATTGTATTATCTAATACTGGAGTGTGAAAACTCCCGCCTATACGAATGTTTTTGTTTAAACTTGATGTATCCTTTTAAGTATTAACAAAATCATTTTGCAACAGAGGTTTAATAGCCATGAATAGGGTGTCATTTCTCGTGTTTGGGCCTTAAAAAGGTAGCAATTTTCGCCTTCTTAGTCCTTAAATAGGGTTAGGGTTCAAGAACCTTCGCGGCACACCCCTATCCAAAATTCGCGGGAGTACCCCCCCCCCCCCCCCCAGGGAGTTGTTATGACTTTGCAATGTGTTATTTAATTAATGGCCGGTGCACTTAAAAGCTTTTCATAGATCCAGTTTGAGTCCTTTTAAAAAGAGAGCTTAATGGTTTAAAGAAGAAAGAGAAGTTTCTATCATTGACAAGGGAAGACATCAGGACCTATCGGCAATTCAATCTAAACAGAGCAACGCTGAACTAATGTAAACACACCCACGGCTATTTGGCATGATACATGACCGAACTATTGCAAGATCGCCATGTTAACGACTTTCCTAGTCTTGCTACAATCATAACAACGAATTAGTTGTTTCCGTCAAACAAATTTCATATCCGGCAAAGAAAATTGTTTAGGATGGGCCATAAATTGTGTTTGTAAGGGCTTAGGTGACTTACTGATACTGAGCAAAGTTGAAAGGTTTATGACTATAGACGTCTACCAACCTACCAAGAAAAGGCATCCATTTTTTTCCTTCGCCTTTCAGTCGCATATTTTTGAAAAGAAAAAAGCCTTTGTAGTCGGCTCATAGTTAGTCAGTCGTACGTGTCAGTTTAAGCAAAATAGCTGTGTTTTTTCGAGACGTACCCTGGGGCTAATTTCTAAAATGCAAAAAACTAGCGTTACGAAAACACAGCTTTCCGCTATTAAATTAACCCCCAGTGGGAAGTCAGTTCAGTAATGTATCTCTCACTATTCAAACTGTAGACTGTTTGTCGACGAGCAATTATTTTTGCTAGAATTGTCAATGATGTTATGGCGTAAATCATGATTAAAACAAAAACTGAGCAGAAGTTATGTGTTAATAGAACTTTCCAGTGTGAGACCACCCCGCAAACACAGAGTGTTACAGACACAACAAAGCTCTCGAGTGAACTGCAAATGAATGCAAACAATTGCGGTAATGTTTTCATTTTCGTTTTTCCACAACTTTGGACAACAGGATACTAGTTGTCATTTCCTTTTTCGTCTTTGGAAGATATTGAAAATCGGAATTTGAACTTCGATTTTCGTTTTCGTTTCTGTGTTTTTGTTACTTTCCTATGTTACCTGGGGTCCGTTTCTTGAAGCTCCCGGTAATTAACGGGCCCGTTAAGCTGTTTTGTTTTTCATTAACAATGGGACTTTCAAAAGTTTTGAAAATGATGCCATAAAGTTATCAGCTAAAGAAACAAAATGGCCTTTATTAGAGGTCAGAACACACCCTACTTTTCTCGAGACTTTGATTTCAAATTATGATTTCGGGCCCGTTAAGTTACCGGGTCTTTCGAGAAACGGGCCCCTGAACCGGAAGATTGTCGCAGACCTGGAAACCACATCCGTGATGAAGTCTTTGTTCGCCGTTTTCTTATTGAGGAGAATATTAGCTATGAAGACCTTCTCGAGGTAATCAAGAACCGTTAAGTAAATCTAGGGGGCTGCACAGCAGTTTGCTAAGTGTAAAAAGGTTTTTCAGTTGTCATAGTATCAAGAAGAGAAGGTCATTTGCGGATGCAACAGTCGATATCGGTGTTAAATCAGTAACAATGCGGACTGCGGAATGTGGACTGTGGACTGGGGTCAAATGCAGATTGAGGGTAATAATGCAGACTGCATTCAGGGGTTAAATGTAGACTTTTTTGACTGCGTCGTGTCACCGTTTCCATCATTGAGAGCTAACCGTAAACAGGCCAACCGGGGCGTTATTTAGGCTAACCCAAGTGATATTCCAGCTAACCGGAGCATTGCAAACTTTCACTACGATTAGTCTGAATAACACTGCTTCCGGTTAGAAATCCATATATACTTAAAACGTCTGTAGTCTGCAGCCTGAATTTTACCCCCGGTCTCGAGTCCGCAATCTGCGTTTTACATTGATCGGTCCATATCGAAGTAGAAGGTACCATATCGGAGGTTCGGTATGTTCCAAATCCGAATCATGACAGGCCTTCGTAGTGAAATTTTTCAGTTTACTTTATAGTGGGTCTTTAATAACCATTTAATCACGTGATTTGTGATAGTATACGCATAATTTCATTTCCTTGCTGATATAATAAAGATTGATGATGATGATGATGATGATCGATATCGTGGTAGTCCTATTAAACAGAAGGCTTTGTAGCGGGCTGAAAATTTTGTAAATATTAGTTTTCTATAAACAAAGCAGCTCAGTTTTTTGTGCAATTTTTTTGTAATCAAAACGCCGCATATACAGTCAGTTAGCTATGACGTCCACTTTCAAGATCGTACCTAAGCGGGGAGGAAAAAAATGATAGATACAAACCGAAAGAGTGCTAGGGTCTGCTTGATAGTCTACTGCCTTGAGATAACGTAATAAAACACGAAAACGAGAAACAAAAATCGAGGTTAAATTCCGTTTTTCCATGCCATACGAAAATAGAAGATGAAAAACGGAAATGGAAATTGTAATTTTATTCCACAATCAATCTTGTCATCAAGGAATGGTCTGAAAATGTCAAGTTGAGAGCAAAACTAACAAAATAACTGATAACGACGCCTAACTCAAATTAATTTCTCAGTCATTGTTGATTCAAACGGATTTCAATCAGCAAAAGAGAAATTTAATTCTTTTCTTAAGACATCAAACTCAGTTGTATTGAGACTAAAGTTTTGATGGCAGTATTTAATCGGAGCCTTGAATTTTGGATATTAAACTTAATATTCCCAACGCGGCCTTCATCTTGCGATGGACTTAGTAACAAAAGCAACAACAAATCGTTTTAAAATACACCGATGTAAAACACATAGAGTTTTGGGTCTTTTGCATCAGATGATCCTTTTTAACTAGAAATGCAACATATATTTATTCACTTGAATTAATAAGATGGAATTTAAATTTGGAGCTTGTGTACCTCACATTATTAATCTGAAAATCAGGGATGCAGTAAGTAAACACGTTTCCTGACAATGTAGTTTGGACGACAACAGCACTGAAGTATTTACATTTTTACCCCATTCTGCATGCATCTTAAACCTACACTAAGCTGCAATCTTGGACCACTTCCCCCATTTCAATGATGTAAAAACTGGCGTACATGTTTTAGGTTTAGCGCTCGTTCATTATTGATTTGAGGGGAGGGGTGATTTTATTTCCTATTTAATTCTTCCCAATATTGTAGTCCTCTTGTAACACCTGCTATGCATGCAAATTGAAAGTGATATGATATCAAAACTCTGCGAAATTAGACCTTTTATGTGAATTAAATGTTTTATGTGAATAATATATTGAACTGGCATAACTTAACTTTCTTGCATTTTACTATTTTTGGGAGCGTGAACCGGCTTCCACGTGAGTTTGAAATTCAGACCATGCAGTCATTTACTCCAGTCTTTTAAACTAAAAATATCCTCAAATGAAAAACAGAATTATTTCATCGTAACCAGCACCTCCTTGGTCCTCCTTTGTTTAGAAATATTGGAATTATCAGGCCACTACAAACGTTAATTTTTTTCTTTTTGTGTTCTCGCACCCTAATTTCTCTTCCTTTCTAACAATTATTTCGGGTTCGTCACTGAACTTTAAACTGAGAGAGGTCAAATGTTTTCCCTGGTTATTGTTCCCGCAGCCTAGCAGACAAACCTTCATTAATCACTTTCAATAAGTCTTTCCCAGACGAAGAAGTTAACCATAATGAAACCTTATCGACTGAGAAGAGTCGAAATATTGAATTAGTAATGGAAAGTCGGAGTTTTTACTGAAATCTCTTTGTGAAGTGAAGTGAATACTCTTTGATAGTTTAGTTGGGGCAAATTGCACTTACCAGGAAATCTGAATTTGCTGTTAAATGTAATTGCTCCGCCTTGCTCAAAGTGTAAGTTTGGTTAGTTGTTTAGCTTCCTGTCTCATCTCGGAAACGCTTCACTGTAACATCGCGAAGAGAAACTGTAATATTAATAGCGATTGGTTCGGACTACACGCCTTCAATCAATCTGAAAATAAGTGGCTAAGCTGTATAATTTCAGCTGCCCAATGATATCTTTTTGTAAACAAATGAAACAATTTCTCTGTTCGAATTTCTTCATCGTAACACATGCAACAAAACACAAGGTACTATACTCGTTCAAACGGCTGACACACTTTCCTTTCTTTAGGAATCGAATTCCCTTTGAGAATCACAAATTTAATTGTAATAAAACGCTAGAGAATTAAATTTACGAGAGAGAACTTATCAAGGGAAAGCGTGCCCTAAACCTACATGAATGCAAACAAAACTTGACACAAAGTAAACTTGTCAAGGGACGCGTGGTCGTTTTTTGCCCGGGGGGGGGGGGGGGGTACTCCCAGAAAAATTGAGTGGTGGTGTGCGGCCCGCTCCCCAAAACCTTTACCCTATTTATGACCAAAATCTGCGATATTCCCTACCCTATTTATGACATGACCAAAAATTCGAAACCCTATCTATGACCTGAACCTTACATCAAAATCCTGTTTCAGACGTGCGTTATAATTGAATCCCAAGCACAGACCAAAGTTAAATTACCGTAAACATAATTTGTGAAGGACTTTTGTTAATTTTCTTTTGGTTTCTTAAAAACATACCCATATTGAGGCTAGAGTACAAAAACCATACCCTATTTATGACCAAAATGGCCAAAATCAGCCGAAATTGATACCCTATTTATGACTAAAACGGCTGAAAAACCATACCCTTTGGGGATGCACATACCTATATAGCCCATATAAGGGAGTACCCCCCCCCCCCCCCGGGGTGTTTTGACATTTTCACTGGTGATTGTGAAGAAGCTTCGCAGACATGCCGTTAAGACTGGGTCCAATTTTGTCGTTTTCCTTATTGTCCGCCACTTTTCGTTTTGGAATAGGCGTC
>JAHPZR010020839.1:17500-23542 GCA_019787425.1 Platygyra sinensis | reverse complement strand
CCGCAAATGACCTTCTCTTCTTGATACCATGACAACTGAAAAACCTTTTTACACATTAGCAAACTGCTGTGCAGCCCCCTAGATTTACTTAACGGTTCTTGATTACCTCGAAAAGGTCTTCATAGCTAATATTCTCCTCAATAAGAAAACGGCGAACAAAGACTTCATCACGGATGTGGTTTCCAGGTCTGCGACAATCTTCCGGTTCAGGGGCCCGTTTCTCGAAAGACCCGGTAATTTAACGGGCCCGAAATCATAATTTGGGATCAAAGTCTCGAGAAAAGTAGGGTGTGTTCTGACCTCTAATGAAGGCCATTTTGTTTCTTTAGCTGATAACTTTATGGGCATCATTTTCAAAACTTTTGAAAGTCCCATTGTTAATGAAAAACAAAACAGCTTAACGGGCCCTTTAATTACCGGGAGCTTCGAGAAACGGACCCCAGGTAACATAGGAAAGTAACAAAAACACAAACGAAAACGAAAATCGAAGTTCAAATTCCGATTTTCAATATCTTCCAAAACGAAAGACGAAAAAAAGGAAATGACAACTAGTATTCTGTTGTCCAAAGTTGTGGAAAAATGAAAACATTACCGCAATTGTTTGCATTCATTTCCAGTTCACTCGAGAGCTTTGTTCTGTCTGTATGTAACACTCTGTGTTTGCGGGGTGGTCTCAGACTGGAAAGTTCTATTAACAAATAACTTCTGCCCAGTTTTTGTTTTAATCATGATTTACGCCATAACATCATTCACAATTCTAGCAAAAATAATTGCTCGTCGACAAACAGTCTACAGTTTGAATAGTGAGAGATACATTACTGAACTGACTTCCCACTGGAAATTAATTTAATAGCGGAAAGCTGTTTTCGTAACGCTAGTTTTTTGCATTTTAGACATTAACCCCAAGGTACGTCTCGAGAAAACACAGCTATTTTGCTTAAACTGACACGTACGACTAACTCACTGTGAGCCGACTACAAAGGCTTTTTTTATTTTCAAAAATATGCGACTGAAAGGCGAAGGAAAAAAAATGGATGCCTTATCTTGGTAGGTTGGTAGACGTCTATAGTAATAAACCTTTGAACTTTGCTCAGTATCAGTAAGTCACCTAAGCCCTTACAAACACAATTTATTGCCCATCCTAAACAATTTTCTTTGCCGAATATGAAATTTGTTTGACGGAAACTTGTCGTTAACATGGCAATCTTGCAATAGTTCGGTCATGTATCATGCCAAATAGCTCTGGGTGTGTTTACATTAGTTCAGCGTTGCTCTGTTTAGATTGAATTGCCGATAGGTCCTGATGTCTTCCCTAGTCAATGATAGAGAGTTCTCTTTTTTCTTTAAGCCATTACGCTTTCTTTTTAAAAGGATTCAAACTGGATCTATGAAAAGCTTTTAAGTGCACCGGCCATTAATTAAATGACACACTGCAAAGTCATAACAACTCTCGGGGGGTGGGGGGTACCCCCGCGAATTTTGGATAGGGGTGTGCCGCGAAGGTTCTTTGAACCCTAACCCTATTTAAGGACTAAGAAAGCGAAAATTGCTACCCTTTTTAAGGCCCAAACACGAGAAATGACACTCTATTCATGGCTATTAAACCTCTGTTGCAAAATGATTTTGTTAATACTTAAAAGGATACATCAAGTTTAAACAAAAACATTCGTATAGGCGGGAGTTTTCACACTCCAGTATTAGATAATACAATTTAGCTACCCTATCTAAGGACTACACCAGGAACACAGTTACGAAAGGGTAAAAAAAGATACCCTATTTAGGGACTGAGAACCTCGAAAACCATACCCGCGGCACGTACCCTGGGAGTACCCCCCGGGTAACAACTTACCTTTTATCGTCGATACGTCTTGAAGAAACGACATCATCAGTGAGTGGGATGTCTTCATTACGTTTGTGCTTGGCAATTGTTTGGCTTCCGAGTGCCTCTTTTTTGAGAGGTGTCGACATTACAAAATTACATTAAATTTGCATTTTAAAAATCTTCTTTAGATCCGCTTTCATAGTAGGCCTTTACACAAATATCCGGATATTTTTTGAGATATTTAAAAATTTCCGAGATGTTTAGGAAATTTTAAGACATTCAGAAAATTCTAGGAAATTTAGAAATATTTATAGCTTTTATTATCCGTTTTGCAGCTTTTCCTGTCTATTTTCTTGACAGAATACTCCGTTCTATCATTCTACGCTAGAAATAATCCAGTCCAGTGGTTTCCACTTAATTGACACTTTGCATCCACGTTGTTTTGAAAGTTGCTTTATTTCCAGATTACTAGTGTAGAGGATCTCTGATATACTTTTCAGCTCCCGCTGGGAAAACAATTCTGGCGTAAAGGATTCAAAATCGGCATATTTTATGAACAAAAATACGAGATACTTAGTAAATTTTTTTGGACATTTCGACATTTTTTGGAAAATTTCCGGAAAGATATTTAGGTGATTTGACGAGATATTTGTGTAAAGGCCTATTTCATAGCATGCAAGCTTTTAGTGGGTTTTATTACAGGTAACTGATTCCAATCTAATCTGAGATAGTAAGCTTTATATGTCTTTTAAGGCAAGATCCGTGCGAGTTACGGATCTGCAGACAATTAAATATAAAGTGATTAAGTTCTCAATGGTTAGCGGCATCTTCCGATAAAATTTAATCTTGTAATTTTGTACATACAGCGTCCCGAGTTTGTAATGTTAGCGTTTCTATCAGCAGTGACTTACTTTCTCACTGCAGGATATTCAGATTCAGTACCCAGGGATTCTTATACGATTTTACCCATGCTAAAATGTTTTGACAAGTGATATTTAATTGAAAATTCTCTCGATTTTTTGTGAACTCTTCCTTTGAAATCAAATTTCTTCAGATCATTAAACCATACTAATCTTGTGCCTTTTTGTTTCCCGGCAGACTGATTCTCAATGGCTTAGTCAGTTGCGAAAACTACTCTATAGTTTTCTTTTAATTACGTTTTAGATATAATTAAACCGGACCAGACAATAACCTTTAATTACACAGATCTGATCAGCCTATTGGATCAGTGTAATATAAATAACAATGGTTTCGCACGCAATCATTCAAATTTTTTTGCAGCAAGCCGGCAAAATGACACACACTATATTGAAACAAGGCTTTCAGTAAGACGGAATCTAGCATCAACAAATTCGTATTTACTGGTAAGTTAAACTGCAACAAATATTTTAAAACCATCAAACTGTTTGTAATCTTAGCTTGTAAACACCAATTTCAACGATCGGTGATAATAATTCTGAAGTAAGGCCCGGTTCAGGCCCGGTTCAGACGCCGTACTTCACACGAGCCGAATCGAATTCAATGAATTAAAGGGGCTCAGTCACGGCATCTTGAGTTATTTTGAACATCGAAAATATAACCGTTAAATTGAAGGAAACTTAAAAATAACACTTTATAAAGATAGAAAAACATCAAAGAGATAATAATAAACCATAAAGGAACAAGGATGGTTAAGGATGAAGAAGATTGACACGGATTGCAAACTTAACAAATTGACGTCAGTTTTTTATGCGTCTGTCCTGTTATTGATCATGAATTTCGTCATCACATTGTCAAAGTAGCCGTGGATCCACGAGGCGATAGCCGAGTGGATCCGCAGACTACTTTGACAATGTGATGACGAAATTCATTATCAATAACAGGACAGACGCATTAAAAACTGACATCAATTTGTTTTTTACGATAACAAATTGTCGAATTGCCGGCTCGCGCTCGCTGACGCGTCGCATGAATTTTAAATTCATGTGTATGTCCGCATATGGACAATAAAAATTAGCCAATGAGCGCGCGTGAATTTCTGCAGTTATCGTAAAAAACGAATTTGAAAAGTTTAGCTAAGCTTTTCAAACGTGACTGAGCCCCTTTAAGTTCATGTGAAGTACGGCGTCTGAATCAATTCGAAACGGCTGATATAATTCGGATCGGCTCAGCCGTTCTTCACGCTTGGCTCAGCCGGGAATAACAGCTGTGGACCGGCTTTGATTCAGGCGCCGATCTTCACATGAGCCGGACCAAATACATAAATTAATTTAATGTATTTTTAATGTATTTTGAAGACCTGAGTATGCGCAGAACTATAAACTGTGCTTCAGCGCATCAAAATGGCGGGTTTCGCTGGTCAGAGAAGACTAAGCCGATAAGTGCAGTTTGTGTTTTCCTGGTTTCGCGTGCAAACTTGCGGCCTCATTGGTAAACGGCATCAAAATTAATGTGCATTCCATCATAGTTTTTGTGCTTGTGTTTGAATGACGCGTGAAAATCATGATTGCATTTGTGAATTAACCAGAATATTGAAGCACAAACAGACCACTCTATGCGTTCGTGGTTCATATAGAGAATCTATGAGAGTTATGAATAAAGCTCTGAAAATTGCACATCTAAATCACATCTCGGCCTGAATATCCCAATAAAGTTAAATGAAACCATAATCGACTCATGTATGGTGTTTTTTCGCCTTCCTGGGCCGTCTAAAGCGTCTTACAGCGAAATTGCTTTTGGCCGGTTACGGTTAGACACAAGAAGGAGACGTCTCCTTTATTCATAACTCTCATAGATTCTCTATATAAGCCACGAACACATAGAGTGGTCTGCCTGTGATTGAAGTTGTATTTCACCGTACGCAAAAAGGATGGAAGTTGAAACGGTGTGTTGAAATTTAGTTCATGTGAAGTACGGCGTTTGAAACAATTTATCAGTTGTAATTTTGCAGTTACATGTAAATAGCTTAGTGCAGTTTGCCTTATTCTGCTCCTTTTGGCGAACTTTTCCTATATTTTTCACAAGACGTCTTTGGATCCTGCTTGCTTGTTGTTTATCGTGTTTACGGGAGTTCAGCACGTATTAGCGCTGATCGAAATGCACTTTTATCTCCTACTGAATTTAGTTCGCCTGGAATTAAGACCGGCGTCTGAATCAATTCAGCCGGTCTAAATTAATTTGGTTCGGCCTAAATTCAAATTCGATTCGGCTCTTGTGAAGTACGGCGTCTGAACCGGGACTAAGTAATCTTGTTATCACGCAGTTTTTCATCTCCTGAATCAATTACACCGATTGGATTGTGCTTATGATTGATATTTCCCTTCTCAGTTATTGCAGCGCGAGTTCCCAAATAATATAAGGTATACAGTTTATAATAAATCTTTAAAAGAGGTGACCATAGTGTTACCAATTTAAGAAACCACAGAAGCAAGATAGGTTGTGATTTACTGACGAAGGAGACACTTCCTTAATTACGAACTCGCGCGTGATTAAAAATTGGCTGATCAGTTTTCAACTTGATAGGATGTTGTCATCGAGATGAGATTCGATCGAGCAGAAATCGGTTCCTGGGAGAGCAGACTTTATTTTTCAATTTAAGCCGATTACAGTTGAAACAAAGTCTCGACATCCTGTTCCGTGCAGGCAAAACTGATTACACTGTATGCATTTATCACCCGCATCGTGTATAGTGATTCACAAAGGTTTGCTACGCCCAGCACTGCAGAGCTACTGAAACTTTTTTTGTATTAAGAAGCCAAGAAAGACTTAAAATAACTGCCTTAACTGCATGGTCAATGAATTTCAGTTCATTTTTAGGTACATTTTAGCTCGGTGAATACTACATTTTTTTAATTAAGGGGGAAACAGATAACAAAGGGTAAAAACCGCAATTGAGAGGTTTGATAAACAAGTTATAAATTCTTTTGTTTCTGTGTTAATAATTCAAAAGGATTTTCTCTCCAAGAATTTAAATTGACACCCATTTATGAAAAGGGTTTATGACATAGCGAAAAACATCCCACGTGGACTTTCATTTTCTAACCTACAGGCGGTAGCATCAACAAGATGCTTCGTTTGTTGAACTGACACACTTTGCTAAAACGTGTGGGTGACATTTTGAAAGTGTGGGTTGTATTTTGTAAGCTAGAACAAATTCATTTGAGTGAACTGCCATGCCCACGCATTACTAACTTTGTGTCTTTATTAACTCGGCCCCTAAAGCTATACATAAATGCCGATGT
>JAHPZR010020839.1:7500-12500 GCA_019787425.1 Platygyra sinensis | reverse complement strand
AAAATATTTGTTGCAGTTTAACTTACCAGTAAATACGAATTTGTTGATGCTAGATTCCGTCTTACTGAAAGCCTTGTTTCAATATAGTGTGTGTCATTTTGCCGGCTTGCTGCAAAAAAATTTGAATGATTGCGTGCGAAACCATTGTTATTTATATTACACTGATCCAATAGGCTGATCAGATCTGTGTAATTAAAGGTTATTGTCTGGTCCGGTTTAATTATATCTAAAACGTAATTAAAAGAAAACTATAGAGTAGTTTTCGCAACTGACTAAGCCATTGAGAATCAGTCTGCCGGGAAACAAAAAGGCACAAGATTAGTATGGTTTAATGATCTGAAGAAATTTGATTTCAAAGGAAGAGTTCACAAAAAATCGAGAGAATTTTCAATTAAATATCACTTGTCAAAACATTTTAGCATGGGTAAAATCGTATAAGAATCCCTGGGTACTGAATCTGAATATCCTGCAGTGAGAAAGTAAGTCACTGCTGATAGAAACGCTAACATTACAAACTCGGGACGCTGTATGTACAAAATTACAAGATTAAATTTTATCGGAAGATGCCGCTAACCATTGAGAACTTAATCACTTTATATTTAATTGTCTGCAGATCCGTAACTCGCACGGATCTTGCCTTAAAAGACATATAAAGCTTACTATCTCAGATTAGATTGGAATCAGTTACCTGTAATAAAACCCACTAAAAGCTTGCATGCTATGAAATAGGCCTTTACACAAATATCTCGTCAAATCACCTAAATATCTTTCCGGAAATTTTCCAAAAAATGTCGAAATGTCCAAAAAAATTTACTAAGTATCTCGTATTTTTGTTCATAAAATATGCCGATTTTGAATCCTTTACGCCAGAATTGTTTTCCCAGCGGGAGCTGAAAAGTATATCAGAGATCCTCTACACTAGTAATCTGGAAATAAAGCAACTTTCAAAACAACGTGGATGCAAAGTGTCAATTAAGTGGAAACCACTGGACTGGATTATTTCTAGCGTAGAATGATAGAACGGAGTATTCTGTCAAGAAAATAGACAGGAAAAGCTGCAAAACGGATAATAAAAGCTATAAATATTTCTAAATTTCCTAGAATTTTCTGAATGTCTTAAAATTTCCTAAACATCTCGGAAATTTTTAAATATCTCAAAAAATATCCGGATATTTGTGTAAAGGCCTACTATGAAAGCGGATCTAAAGAAGATTTTTAAAATGCAAATTTAATGTAATTTTGTAATGTCGACACCTCTCAAAAAAGAGGCACTCGGAAGCCAAACAATTGCCAAGCACAAACGTAATGAAGACATCCCACTCACTGATGATGTCGTTTCTTCAAGACGTA
Source organism: Platygyra sinensis (assembly GCA_019787425.1). NCBI lineage: Eukaryota > Metazoa > Cnidaria > Anthozoa > Scleractinia > Merulinidae > Platygyra > Platygyra sinensis. Next base: position 11,150 of record JAHPZR010020839.1, on the reverse strand, counting down.
TCGACGATAAAAGGTAAGTTGTTACCCGGGGGGTACTCCCAGGGTACGTGCCGCGGGTATGGTTTTCGAGGTTCTCAGTCCCTAAATAGGGTATCTTTTTTTACCCTTTCGTAACTGTGTTCCTGGTGTAGTCCTTAGATAGGGTAGCTAAATTGTATTATCTAATACTGGAGTGTGAAAACTCCCGCCTATACGAATGTTTTTGTTTAAACTTGATGTATCCTTTTAAGTATTAACAAAATCATTTTGCAACAGAGGTTTAATAGCCATGAATAGAGTGTCATTTCTCGTGTTTGGGCCTTAAAAAGGGTAGCAATTTTCGCTTTCTTAGTCCTTAAATAGGGTTAGGGTTCAAAGAACCTTCGCGGCACACCCCTATCCAAAATTCGCGGGGGTACCCCCCACCCCCCGAGAGTTGTTATGACTTTGCAGTGTGTCATTTAATTAATGGCCGGTGCACTTAAAAGCTTTTCATAGATCCAGTTTGAATCCTTTTAAAAAGAAAGCGTAATGGCTTAAAGAAAAAAGAGAACTCTCTATCATTGACTAGGGAAGACATCAGGACCTATCGGCAATTCAATCTAAACAGAGCAACGCTGAACTAATGTAAACACACCCAGAGCTATTTGGCATGATACATGACCGAACTATTGCAAGATTGCCATGTTAACGACAAGTTTCCGTCAAACAAATTTCATATTCGGCAAAGAAAATTGTTTAGGATGGGCAATAAATTGTGTTTGTAAGGGCTTAGGTGACTTACTGATACTGAGCAAAGTTCAAAGGTTTATTACTATAGACGTCTACCAACCTACCAAGATAAGGCATCCATTTTTTTTCCTTCGCCTTTCAGTCGCATATTTTTGAAAATAAAAAAAGCCTTTGTAGTCGGCTCACAGTGAGTTAGTCGTACGTGTCAGTTTAAGCAAAATAGCTGTGTTTTCTCGAGACGTACCTTGGGGTTAATGTCTAAAATGCAAAAAACTAGCGTTACGAAAACAGCTTTCCGCTATTAAATTAATTTCCAGTGGGAAGTCAGTTCAGTAATGTATCTCTCACTATTCAAACTGTAGACTGTTTGTCGACGAGCAATTATTTTTGCTAGAATTGTGAATGATGTTATGGCGTAAATCATGATTAAAACAAAAACTGGGCAGAAGTTATTTGTTAATAGAACTTTCCAGTCTGAGACCACCCCGCAAACACAGAGTGTTACATACAGACAGAACAAAGCTCTCGAGTGAACTGGAAATGAATGCAAACAATTGCGGTAATGTTTTCATTTTTCCACAACTTTGGACAACAGAATACTAGTTGTCATTTCCTTTTTTCGTCTTTCGTTTTTGGAAGATATTGAAAATCGGAATTTGAACTTCGATTTTCGTTTTCGTTTGTGTTTTTGTTACTTTCCTATGTTACCTGGGGTCCGTTTCTCGAAGCTCCCGGTAATTAAAGGGCCCGTTAAGCTGTTTTGTTTTTCATTAACAATGGGACTTTCAAAAGTTTTGAAAATGATGCCATAAAGTTATCAGCTAAAGAAACAAAATGGCCTTCATTAGAGGTCAGAACACACCCTACTTTTCTCGAGACTTTGATCCCAAATTATGATTTCGGGCCCGTTAAATTACCGGGTCTTTCGAGAAACGGGCCCCTGAACCGGAAGATTGTCGCAGACCTGGAAACCACATCCGTGATGAAGTCTTTGTTCGCCGTTTCCTTATTGAGGAGAATATTAGCTATGAAGACCTTTTCGAGGTAATCAAGAACCGTTAAGTAAATCTAGGGGGCTGCACAGCAGTTTGCTAAATGTGTAAAAAGGTTTTTCAGTTGTCATGGTATCAAGAAGAGAAGGTCATTTGCGGATGCAACAGTCGATATCAGTGTTAAATCAGTAACAATGCGGACTGCGGAATGTGGACTGCGGACTGGGGTCAAATGCAGATTGAGGGTAATAATGCAGACTGCATTCAGGGGTTAAATGCAGACTGTAAACTTTTTTGACTGCGTCGTGTCACCGTTTCCATCATTGAGAGCTAACCGTAAACAGGCCAACCGGGGCGTTATTTAGGCTAACCCAAGTGATATTCCGGCTAACCGGAGCATTGCAAACTTTCACTACGATTAGGCTGAATAACACTGCTTCCGGTTAGAAATCCATATATACTTAAAACGTCTGTAGTCTGCAGCCTGAATTTTACCCCCGGTCTCGAGTCCGCAATCTGCATTTTACATTGATCGGTCCATATCGAAGTAGAAGATACCATATCGGAGGTTCGGTATGTTCCAAATCCGAATCATGACAGGCCTTCGTAGTGAAATTTTTCAGTTTACTTTATAGTGGGTCTTAAATAACCATTTAATCACGTGATTTGTGATAGTATACGCATAATTTCATTTCCTTGCTGATGTAATAAAGATTGATGATGATGATGATGATGATCGATATCGTGGTAGTCCTATTAAACAGAAGGCTTTGTAGCGGGCTGCAAAATTTTGTAAATATTAGTTTTCTATAAACAAAGCAGCTCAGTTTTTTGTGCAATTTTTTGTAATCACAACGCCGCATAAACAGTCAGTTAGCTATGACGTCCACTTTGAAGATCGTACCTAAGCGGGGAGGAAAAAAAATGATAGATACAAACCGAAAGAGTGCTAGGGTCTGCTTGATAGTCTACTGCCTTGAGATAACGTAATAAAACACGAAAACGAGAAACAAAAATCGAGGTTAAATTCCGTTTTTCCATGCCATACGAAAATAGAAGATGAAAAACGGAAATGGAAATTGTAATTTTATTCCACAATCAATCTTGTCATCAAGGAATGGTCTGAAAATGTCAAGTTGAGAGCAAAACTAACAAAATAACTGATAACGACGCCTAACTCAAATTAATTTCTCAGTCATTGTTGATTCAAACGGATTTCAATCAGCAAAAGAGAAATTTAATTCTTTTCTTAAGACATCAAACTCAGTTGTATTGAGACTAAAGTTTTGATGGCAGTATTTAATCGGAGCCTTGAATTTTGGATATTAAACTTAATATTCCCAACGCGGCCTTCATCTTGCGATGGACTTAATAACAAAAGCAACAACAAATCGTTTTAAAATACACCGATGTAAAACACATAGAGTTTTGGGTCTTTTGCATCAGATGATCCTTTTTAACTAGAAATGCAACATATATTTATTCACTTGAATTAATAAGATGGAATTTAAATTTGGAGCTTGTGTACCTCACATTATTAATCTGAAAATCAGGGATGCAGTAAGTAAACACGTTTCCTGACAATGTAGTTTGGACGACAACAGCACTGAAGTATTTACATTTTTACCCCATTCTGCATGCATCTTAAACCTACACTAAGCTACAATCTTGGACCACTTCCCCCATTTCAATGATGTAAAAACTGGCGTACATGTTTTGGGTTTAGCGCTCGTTCATTATTGATTTGAGGGGAGGGGTGATTTTATTTCCTATTTAATTCTTCCGAATATTGTAGTCCTGTTGTAACACCTGCTATGCATGCAAATTGAAAGTGATATGATATCAAAACTCTGCGAAATTAGACCTTTTATGTGAATTAAATGTTTCATGTGAATAATATATTGAACTGGCATAACTTAGTGACTTTCTTAGTTCTGCATTTTACTA
>JAHPZR010020839.1:0-2500 GCA_019787425.1 Platygyra sinensis | reverse complement strand
TGAGAACACTCGAGAAATGTAGAAAACACTCGCCTGCGGCTCGTGTTTACTACATTTCTCTCGTGTTCTCAAATGACCATCGTGTTTTATCACAGGAATACACGGCTTAGGCTTCTTTATTTGTTAATTATACTGCGCAATATAAGAAAGAAACATTATTATTATTTATTATTATTATTGGGAAGCCCAAGTCAAAAAAGAACATAAATAGTTTGAGTAGCCGTATAAAAAGGATAAAATTATAAAGGATTATATAGGTTGAGATTTTAGAATATTAACAGGAAGGCCGCGTTAACGGACCTGTTTTCTTATAAGGTAATGTAAGATAATGTAACATAATGTATGCGCGTTTCGCTGGGAAAAAATCGGGCGTAATAACGAGAGGACAGTAAAGCAGGGCTCCACTGTGTATTCTGTTAAAGCGATATTTTCTTACTCGCACTAATTTTGCGTATTTGTACTTTTTTGAATTTCCGGTCTCTTCAAATTTTCTGCTTTGTCACAACGACTACTGAACTCTTTTAGTCGCTCAGTAAAAAGTCCTCGCTCACAGATTACTAAGTTGCGCATGCTCTGTTTACTAGTTTTGACTCGGTGAGTGGTTTGTCACCGTATTTACCTGGTAAACTTTTGCGAATTAACATAAATGTAGTAAAAACATTTACAAAACTCCTCGGGTCATCCCGTTCCGAATAAGATCTTAATTTTTGCACCTCGATGAACGCCCTCACAATCTATCTAGCACTAATTGATCATAATGTTACCAGGAACATTGAGTGACCATCACCTTTAATGGAAGATTTACTCTGGCAAAATGAAACCACTCTTCATGTTGAGCTGTATGTTTTGTGTCCTCTGCACGCAAAATTGCGCAAGATTCTAATCAGTTATCTCTTTCTTAAATTCAACCTTCTTAATTACTGGTGTTTTCTTGGCGTCAAAGTTAACTGTATGTGAAAAAATACGGATAATTATGGTTCTCGGTAGTATATGTGCCAAAGAGGCGGACTGATCAGTGAATGTTTGGGTGCTGACATTGAGAACGTTCGAATTTCAGTACGATTTGTGGCAGTCGATTTCGATAAGATTTAAATCTGCTCAAACTGACGCCGGCACCAAAACGACCAGTCTGATGGTTTAAAAAATGTTGTTGCTACTACAGAACTTACCAGATCCGAATGAGTCGATGGTCTTTCGCGGCCATCTTGCTCCAACGCTAGATCGTTTCAGTTGTCAGGACGTTCGTTCGCCACTGAAATTAATTATCGTCATTTCAATAACAATGAATTCAATGACATGGTATCCAGGATTGGACTATTCAATTTGAAATTATCGCGCAGTAATGGTCCGGTAACGATTCAGACATAATTCCGTGACGACACCAAATAATTCCTATCACAATTGAGTATCTCGCACTGATTGGCACGGAAGGTACATGTAGTACCAACAGCGTTGTTAGGTAAAGATATAAGCATGAACTTGAGCAAGTTTTTTTTTTACAGCGTGACCGCTTTCACTTTTTACATCAGATGAATTTCATGTAAAAACGCAACGATTTGACTTTGAGGAAAACTCGATCAGGGAAACACTTGATTATCGCCACGCCATCGTTTTTGAAAAGCTCAGTCCCGTCCACACGAAAACCAAGAGCCCACGTTTTCAAACTCCTCCAGTTTGAAGAGCGTTTTCAAAAGATCCGTTTTCGTGATGAATTAGTTTGCGCCGTGTACAGATGGCCTAATCGAAGCGAAAGCGTGTAATATAAAAGTAACACACATTTCGTTCTTTTGACACAAAATTCGTTTAATTTGTACATCAAGTATATAGCACTTCTTTGAAATATCTTTTTTTTGACATTTTTGACATTTTGAAAACTTATTCGATGGATAAAGGAAACATTCTCTAAAAAAAACACGTGGACTGTAATAAAAAAGGTGTATTCCGGTTTTATTAAAATGTTTTCAAAACAGTACACCGCTTAATTTAAAAAATTAAGTGACTTATACTTGTTTACTTTCATCCTTAAATAGACGAATTGATTTTCATTGATGTTGGCTCAGCCATCATAATATTGCATGGGACGCTTCAATTTAACTTCCCTTGAAGTGACACTGACGGGAAAAGAATTGAACTGAACATGGCTGGAGAAATACACATAACACAAATTCCAATCCTAAAACTTTGCAGGTGGTAACCTTCCAAATAAAGTCGTTTGGTGACGTCATTTTGCTTCATTTAGGATCAGATGGTACAGGTTAGTTTAGTTTTAAAAAAGTTGACTTTTTTAATTGCTCAGGATTTACATTAACGTGATTTGCATATTTACGTTTCGTAATGTTTGCCATTTGAAGTTCCATTCCTAACTTGTTTCACGTATTCTCAATCATTCTCTCGTTAGAATTTCACCTCCCAGAGGATTAAAACTGTTGTCTTGATCTAGTGTAGCTAGCCATTATCTTGCTAAAAAGCCATATTACAATTCAATTTCGGCAATAACAAA
>JAHPZR010020838.1:5000-10691 GCA_019787425.1 Platygyra sinensis | reverse complement strand
AGCTCGTCTCCACACTCATCGTCACTGCTGTCTGTAACTGGGACACTGTCACTGCAGTCTGGCTCTGGAAAACTATCGCTGCAATCACTGAATTCTGATTCAGAGCTGCTGTCATCACATCCGCCTGCAGAGTATTTTGTTGTGATGGAAACAGCCTTCAGGGATGTCATATATTCTTTCTCTTTCTCATGTTTTTTCATCTTCTTTCTTTTGTTTTCATTTCTAAATACATAAAAATGCATGAGATGAACAAGAACAGTACACTCAATTTGTGTATGAATTTATTTTGATTCAATACAGGAAGGTTGCAGATAACATTAAGAGTATTATCAGCTGTAAGATTATTTGCAGTTGACAAAGTCAATTCAAAATAAGCCTTTCTTTTCTAATAATGTTATTATCTTAATAACAGAAACATAAGTGACTTTGAGCTTATTTTGAGTTAATTGACTTCATTATGTTATTTATATAACCAGTACCAGTACTTTCTATCAAGAAAGTTTATATAATAAGCTTAGGAGGAACACGTACAGTGTATAAATAGATTACTTCGTAGAAAGTGCGACGTACGGATTTTTATTCACGAGTTGCAAAACTTTGCAGAACGAACGAGTGAGCGCAGCGAACGAGTGAGTTTTCAAAGTTTTGCAACGAGTGAATAAAAATCCGTACAAAGCACTTTCTATGCTGTGATCTGTTTATTGTATATATAACGAGAATTGAACACAGCCATTAAATCAGTTTTAGTTTTTTTTCCGGCACCATAAGTTTACAAGCAGAACGCTGAGAACGTAATGAATGACCGAGCGTAATGAAAAACAAATTCGCTTTCCAGTCCAGATATAGGTGTACAACGAGCCTACACAAGCTTAAATATAATAGGGGAGAATTCGTAAATACATAGGGAGAAATCTTTTCGTTTGTCCATAATTACTGTCAGATTCAATCATGTCATGGCGACGTTTCGCGCTGTGCAAAGACAAATTCGGACTCTGTTGACTTACACTGTTTAAATTTGAATGTTCCTCCTTGAATGTTGTTGGCTTTCTGATGTTAAATTTACTTCCTCGGTTTCTTGAATGGCCATTGATTCTCAAACTGAAGTTCTAGCGCTCAAGATATTTGTTAGATATATTCCATTGCTGTTTTTCCGAAAGTGAAGTAAAACGGGAACCGAAGCCATGTTATCGAGACACAAACTTCAAGCGGACGCTGATTTCAAGCCCGCGCTTCTCGGAAGCCATTAGAGTGCTTAACTCTGATTGGCTTAGTGATTCTATCATGAACGGTGATTGGTTATATTTTTCACATGTGAAGAACGCTATACGCAAACCTGATTGGACGTATCGCTTTTTTCACCGGTGAAATATAGCACATATAGAATTCTATTTGCAAGGTTTATTGCCTAAAATTCTCGCTATATATACAATAAATATGTGTACATATTGAAAAGAGACTGACACAAAAATCAACCTTTTCCTTTGGTAATCTGGTGAATTTCGTTTCCGGATGTCTTCTTCAAATTGGTCTTGCCGTTGAATGACATACTCAATGGCTTTCTTTGGCATTGGCACTGCAAGTAGCTGAAACAAGAGAACTATCCATATTGGACCAATATTCTAATAAAGAAATAGTAATGTATTTAGTCAGTATACTTTAATTGCAATGTTGTTATGTTTTTTTGTGAAGTTTCACACTTTGAAAAGTACATTGTGTCATTATATTGAACACACATCCTTTTTCTTTGAAAATATGCATCAAAAACAGCATTACATTACACCTTGCAAATCTAAGTGCAAATCAGGATTTGTTCTGTATTCCATTTTAGGGGAAAAGGTTATGTTACAAATTTACATACACTGTCATACATGGCTACTCTAGGTGTTACAGACAGGAAATATAGTAGTGTAGGTACAGTCACCTTGTGTGGTATTGACATGTTTGTCTTACACTGATAGTGTACCGACCCAAGGTCAATCCTTTTCCCCCTGTATGCAAGTGCGATGCCATGGTACCCCTCAGGGATGTTGTTAGTGATTCGTCCCTCCAAGGTGATGTATTATTCAGGTCTTGTGGCCATTTTTTCTAGAACTCTTTTCAATTCATTCAGTTGGGATTGGCATGTGAATGAATGTTTGCAGTGGTAGGGTTTACCTTCTTCATCTTCCTGTTCATTAAGATAAAAAAAATTGTTACCCCAATTGTTACCTTAACTAAACTGGGAATTTAATTTTCATACACACTGTATATAAGAGTTTTCAATCTCTTTCACCAAAAATGGTAACTGCACTCACAAGTCTTGTAAAAATTACTGTATAAGGCTATTATTTGTTACCTTTTTATGAAACCTGCATGTTGAAGAGTGGTCATCGGTGTAGTGTTGGTAGTAATTCATGATTGCCTTTCCAAAATCACCCAATGGATCTTCTGATGAGTAGATCTCTTCACACTTTGTTAGGTTTTTTAAGCATTTTTTGGCATTTTGAATCATGCCTTCTGACATTCTTTTGCACCTTGGCAAACCAAGGCTCTTGCACTGTGAATTGTAAGTATTCATCATTAATATTCAATCTTCGTTCACTGTATAAAATCCGCACGCGTCATTGGTTAAAATTGATCACGTGAGTTCCCGTTACCTGGCGACATCAAAGTGACAGAGTGCGTTATTCCAATAACGCATAAAAACTGTGCAGTGTTCTTCAACTTCAAACGAACACGGCTTCAAGTTCAAGATTTTCCGAGGTTGAGGAGGAAAAAATTACTGAAATAATTGACGCTGCCATCCCGGAAAACACAAAAAGGCAAACCTCTTGGAGTGTGTCTATTTTCAATGGTGAGTTGAGCAAAACTTTTCTTTAGTTCATTGTTTTCTCATTCAAACAAGCGGGCGAGAAGCCATTGTTAGTCTATCGCCAGCAGTGAACTCAAATTGAATATTAAAAGGGTTAGAGACTGTTAGTTCGTGTTTTGTTTTCAAATACACGCACTTGCTTACTGTACAATGAACTCGAAATGTTCAATACTGCACTCAGCTTCGCTTCGTGCAGTGTTGAAAATTTCTCGTTCATTGTACAGTAAGCAAGTGTGTGTATTTGAAAACAAAACACTCACAACAGTCTCTAACCCGTACTTAATTTATTGCCCAAAAGTCCTTTTCATCATTCTTTACTGCTCATTTCTTGAGTACAATTGATTCAGCAACTAAACAAGTAGGGTGTTTCCTCGGGGGTCCGCATCTTGTTGACAATTTTTGTAGTATTCTAATATTTAACAATAATTCCATGAGCGCGCGTTGGATATGACATGATAGATAGCCAACGAGGCGCGTAGCGCCGAGTTGGATATAATCATCTCATATCCAACAAGCGCGAGTGGAATAATTGTTTTATTAAAAACGCCCCTAAAATATAGAAAACTAGACTACAATAAAAACAAAAAGGCTCAAAAAATCACGCATACGCTCGCCATTTTTGTAGATCATGGTAGAATGGCTCATATACCATAATGGCTAAGCCAATGAAAACTCTCGAATTGCATTATCCAATGATCCAGTTTTTAATAAAACTCAATATGTAGTCTTGTAAAGTCAAATATTGTTGTGAACCACTTGTAAATGCAATAGTCGCGTCACCGGTGTCATTTACTAAGTATCAAGTAATCCATTTTCTACATAACCAAACTGAAGTTACTGAACTACTGTTCTAAACTCGGCAGTTCGCACGCCAATTCTATAACTCGCTGCTCTCTTTACTCACCTGACATGGCGTCTTTTTTACTTTCTCCAAGTCTGGATGGAAGGTTTTGGCAGTGTGGTTGCCGCAGTATACAATATCTGTTTCTGGGCTCCTTGAAAGTAGCACCTCGTGACATGCAGCGTCTTTGTCCAAGACTGCTTTTGTTATCGTCATCTTTTCCTTTCCTATAAGATCTGCAAGTATCTCGTCGAGCATGTTCCCTTCTGCCCCGCCAGATGTGCCCTCCCAGTTGGAGCCTTGTCCTCGCTTTGTTCTGTGAGCGTAGCCGATTATGTTACCCGTTTTAGCATCGTGCATTGTAGCCGAAGCGTTGTTGGAATAGTGACCTCTTGTTAGATAAAACCCATCGAACATGACCTCTAACTTCTTTTCGTCTCCTCGCGCTCGGATAATTTTGCGAGCCTGGTCAACGCTCCAATTGGCAATTTTTTTCACTTCTGGGGCAATCCACTCAATTACTCGAATCCATTGTTTTTCGCTAAAGTGGCTTATTCTAAGGGTCCCCATGACATGATCGTAGTCCTTGTAATACTCGCCACAAACAATAAATGCCAGAAGGATGTAGTTCGTCAGGTAAGTTTTGGTTTTGTTCGAGTCGGAATAATTTCGTCGCAAGAGGAAATGCTCACCTCACTTTTACACTCTAAACAGACAAAGTCTAACTTTAAAATTGCTGTCTTCGGTTCACTTTCTTTCGAAAATTGTAGCGTTCCTGAATTGTTGCACTTGTTACATTTCCTTTCTGATGCGCACTTTTGAAATTTTTCTGAAGTGCAGATTACGAGCAGGGACTGATTTATGCTCAAATGGTTTTTCGTCAACTGTTGAGGGTCGTGGCCTTTATCTTGAAAAAAGCCCTCCACTTTACGAATTGTTTCCTTATCCTCTTTACTTCCTTTTAGTTCCGAAGACGTAATTGGTGTTGTGTCGCAAGGCGACTTTACTTTGCGTAAGAAGTCTTCAAGTTGTTCTGCGGAACCCATGTCATCGTTCGCCGCACATTCCTCCACTTCGCTTAACGCAGTTTTCTCCGGAGAGAGTGGAGCGCTTATTTCTGCTTCCACTGACCTTTCTCCAGTCTGAGTTGCCACTGTCGATGTATCTTTTAAACAGCACTATTAATCTGGGGGGAAAGGGGTGGTTCGACGGAAAGCTCTTCAAATTTTCCCAACACAAGGAATACGACTGCAATTTAATACACAAGACCACACGCACGAAGAAATGGCTGACGGAACAACATGAAAACACTAGCACCCAGTCTACCTGCTTACTCTCGGAGATATGTCACTTGTCATCTTGTCCTCAAAGTGATCCACTGACTGACTGACAATCAAGATTTGCCTACTTAGGGGTCTGTATGTAGAGCATAAGACCCCCCAAATTAGGCTCGTTATCCTTAAACGTTACTAACCTGCGAATGCAGACGTATTTCCGTCTGTCACTTGTCTCCGCCGAAAATAACGTCTGCGAACTCGAGCTTAGACTGCGAGCAGTCTCTCTTTTCCTCGAAAATCCGTGGGAAAGACGCAAAACAAGTAAGCGCGCGCGAGAGCGCGGTGTCTGTGAGCGTGACGTGGGAGCGGCGATGCCGGGCGAGCCGCTAGTAGCGTTCCCTCCCACGTCACGCTCGCACGCTAACTTGTTTTGCGTTCTTTCTCACGATTTTCGAGGAAAAAAGAGAGACTGTTTGCGGTCTACTCAAGCACGAGAACGATTTCTGTGACGTCAGCTCTTATAAACCAATCACATTTCACCTTGCATATCTGAAGAGGTAACACACAGAAATCGTGCGTGGAGCTCTGATCTCGCAAACGTGTGTTAAAATGGTGGAGATCAGTTCAGGAAAGTGTGTGAAGTCTTCGGGTTACATAGCCTCAATAAGAACAAGAGGACAGCCTCGCGATTTTTTTCTCTTTTTGAAACGGGAGAAGCGTGA
>JAHPZR010020836.1:12500-18722 GCA_019787425.1 Platygyra sinensis | reverse complement strand
GCCATGTAACGACCACTGAACGGTGTTTTGTAGTCTTTATTTGATCGCCACATTTCCGTTTTCCTTTTTTGACATGATTACAATTAAGTCATTATTTATCCCTTCTATTAAGCATGCGATAACTTAGTTTCGGGCGATGTTTTGCCGCGTCCTTGTGTCGTACACATAAGAAACTTAAGAAAAAAAAGCAGGAATTAATCAAGAAAGTAGGCTACATGAGGCAAGCGCAGGACTGATATGTAAGTTAGGAAACTTCTACCTTTATAATTAATCTGCAATCATTAAGGTGTTTTTTTTAAGTTTATCATTTCACTTGTAGTGACTGCATGCCTTAGTCACAGTAATTTTTAGGAAATAAGTTGTCATTTTTACCTTGATGTTTGCATCTTTTCGCCTTGTTAAATTGTTTAAGTTTAGCTTAGTTTTATAGTCGCAAAGGCCTCTTCTCTAGGCCATCTCGTTTCATCGAGGTTTCTACCAAGAATAACGTGAGCTTAAGAATTGCGTGCTTCGAGAACAATGGCTATGTGTAAGTTTAATTGGCACGCTAGTTTCCTAGTCTTAGCAAGTCTTAGCTTACACTTTATTTATGTTAATTGAATTTTCAGTTTACGGCTTTCAACGATTATTCAACCATTGATGTCAAGGGAATAAAGAAGTATATTCTACATCTGTCTGATTAAACACGAGCCCGTAAAGTAGTCCTAATTTCAAGAAACCGGCCGTGACACCTCTTAGAACTCTTGAGAGTCACCAACCGCTACACAGTACAACACTCAATCAAGAATACCTCTACAAGTATGAAAGCAGTGTTTTTTAATCTTGGCACCAGAAATGTACATCACAAAAGAAACAAACCCAAACCCAAACCCAAGCTCTTCTTTGCTGTGCACTTTCAGTGTCGATTCAGCGATCACCAGCGTTTGTCTGTTTCTTCTTCTAATCCTAAATTACTCTTCTATAAAGAGAAAATAATAAATTCTTTGATTTTCTCGTTTTCCGACGAATTCTACTGACATAATCAGTATTTTGAAAGGACATTTTGGCAGTTCCTAATACAAACTTGTCGAAAATGTTGTCAGAGTCTTTTAAAAGTTATCGATGTTTTTGATTCGCATATGAACTGGTGGATCAAGCTATATATTAAACGAAAAAAGAGTTTTGATATCTGGTAGCAGAACCAAAACCTATTCTCAGATTTGACTTTCTTCTCTCCTTTGTTAGTTGTTTAGAAATCATTAGCATACCTTCAGACGGAAGTGAGTCAAGTGACACAGAGCTCCCCGAAATGAGTGTTTTATTGCTAACTTCATCTAAGGTAATTCGAAAGAACTAGTATAAGTGCTTTGTAAGCCTGGTAATGCTTACCTTAAGTATTGGCAAGTGCTGTGTCAGTAGGAGAGTAAAGCTCAGTTAAGCATACCCCTTAGGGCCGAGATCTTACCAACTTCCTGGCGGGGTACTCTTCTATAATGATGTCTTAAAAGGAAAAAATAATAGTTCTATATATGTATAAAATAAATTAGCAAATACTTCACGGTATGCCAACATCTAGTCCCTGTTTTGGAAAGCGTGACACTCAGTACTGTCACACATGGAGTGCAATGCATTGTGGTTATTTTTTCATTAGAGAACATCTACGCAAAATGGGGTAACTAAATGGCGCAATTAATAAGTTGTTGTTTGATTAGAACCTCTTGAATTCCTTTTACATCGCGAGTAAAACTGGCAACATTTTCTACAACTCCCCCTACCTTTAAAATATTGCTAGTGGACAGCAAATCGCAGGAAATAAATCTAACAGCAACCAAACAGCAGTAAATGTTAACCGAAAGCAAACTGCAGCTTGACTCTGTGGTGGCCTAACATGAATTAGATGTCAAAAAAATTGTATTAAAAGTGGCCATGTTACCATTAAAACTACAGGTGAAGGATGAGAATTTATGTCCTGATGGAGTAATTAGCAGCTTATCGTCGACTGCTGTAGTCAGGTAATGAGCCGTACAATTATTTAAAACAACTAAACTCTGACAATTGTAAATGTTACTATGACTGAAAGGATTCTTTTTTCCAATATTACAATGTTGTATTCTAAAGTTTTTACACATGCACAAAGATAACGCTAGAAATACTGACAATTGATCATATTCGAATGTTAATTTGCATGCTATAAGCAATAATATATTATTTATATAATAATAGTACTAATAATACATATCTATTGTATAGGTTTAATTAGCCATTTTTTATTAAAATATTCTTGTTTTGTGATTTTACTTTCTATTTCATACTTAATTTTAATTTTGGCTTTAAACCCCTCGATTTTGGGAAGGATTTGACTTTTTCTGCAGTCCCGCAAGAACAATTTTAATTTAATACATCAAGTAAAGGGCATTTTTCCGAAAATATCCCAAATAAAACATCTTTTAGGGAGAGGTGGATTTGATGTTTTGATAATAGCCCGTACGAAAATTTGTGGCCTGACTGAGCGAGAATCGCACCCGATTCAGGCCAGAAAGCTATTTTTAAGGCGAGAACTGAGCAAGACAAACCGTGACAAGGATTTTTGTCTTGCTTGTGCGGTGGTGCGAGACATTTGTCAGGTCTGTTTATCGCTGATAATGTGGCGTGAGCGAGCGAGACAAAGTGCAAACCGAGTTTCTTTGTTTACCTCGCAGTAGCGAGACATTTGTCACGGTCCATTATCGTTGAAACTGTGGCTGCATAATAGTGTGAAATTAACAAATACCGATGATATCTTGTTAACAATTGCGTAAATTTTGACCGTAACATTTGTCATGTCCTGTTATCGGCCATAATACCGCTCAACGGCATGACAATTAGAGTCACCTAAGTTTACTTGGGCTTCGTACCACAATATCAAATCGTATTTTACAAGTAAGCTTATTGAACACAATAAAAACAAACGAAGGAATCTACTAAGTTATTAACACAAGAGTTACACTTAGATATTTACTATTTATGTTGCTTCGTTGAGTATAATCTTTATCCAATTGTGGCCCAATATTGCATGTTGTTTGCCTCATCTCAGCCTGTCTTCGAAGTCCTATTTGCTTCTTCACGATTTTTCATTTCTTCGTCTCAGCATGTTTGAACTCGTACATGGTTCATTTGTTGTTATCCCAGGAGAACGAGCATGAACTTTGCTTACTTGGTAGGATTTCAAGCAATATAGTTCGTGGACTTCCCTGTTCCGAAAAACGATTTGCTTCTTTATGTGAGATAAGCATGATCCTCAAAACACAGCATTTACGAAGAGCGATTCACAGAGCAAATCTATCGCATTCTCATCTCCAGTTTCCACGCTCTACCCTAGGAATGCCTGGGACATAGTATTTGATTTTCTTTTTTAGTAAACATGAAATGATCCTTCGTTTTCCGGTGTCAGCAAGCAATCTTTATCTGTTACATTGGTCTGCAACCAGAAACGTTTAGGCCGTATAAGAATCAAAGTTCAGATCTGAGAAAAACACAGAGGTTTTAGTCATGTTCTTTCTTGTTTGGAAACTCGCACACGTATGCATCGTCTTGGTTTTCTTCTGTAGTGAAAGAAATGTATAAACAGTTTGAGGAAATTGTTAAGACAGAATCCGCCAGACGTTGGAGTAACAAGTGGACAAAAATCTTGTACCAAGATTATTTACATTGTATTGCAAACTTCTGTAGGCTCTTTTAAATATCTTCTCAAAACAATTCATTTCTAGCAACACCAAATGTCGAAAACGAATGTTGAACTTCGTATGAAACGCTTAAAAGTTTTGGTGAAATGAAACTGATGATGGAAATTTGCCTGTGTTTCCACAAAATCACTGAACTTTGAAATTTATTTTCTCTCGTTCCCGTGGGAAATTATTTTTCAGAGTTATTTCAGGCAATTATTTATGTATTTAGCATTAAAAAAATGTAAAAATGACTGTAAAATATTTAAAATTACTCTGGTACAGATTTTTGTCCACTAAAACCTGAAATTGCTCCATCTTCTATCGGATTTCATCGTTAATCACCTTTAAAAACAACTGTTGTGCTCATGATTAACAAGGTGTCACAATAGGAACGGTGATGAGTAACTTGGGAATTGTACAGTATCACAGCAGAATTGGGATGGGCCTACGGCAAGGTACATCGGTTCTCTTGATGAAGGACAAATTGTAGTTGATGAAAAACTTCACCATCGCAAATGCCCAGGTGTTGTCCGCGGCATACTTCACAACCGCACAGTTACGTTTACGCATGCGCTTGTAAGCAAGCCCGCAAATTAAGGAACTCGTGGCTGTTACCTCTAGCCTATTGAATGCCCCAAAGGCGATCCGAAGGGCAAGATGAGCCAAGTAACTTTTCCAGTGCATTCATTTCAATGACACTTAGACATACCTGATAAGTTGCACTCAAAACGTGAATATTAGGAAGAATTTCAGTCCTAAATTTGTATTTCTTTGCACGAGTTAAATCTTGATAGAGCAAGTCAATCTCCGATCCAGAAGGGACACACTTTTCCTTGAGTTCGGGTAGTTTTTGAGTTAACGCAACCGCAGAAAGAATTTGATTGTCAATAAACGGAGGGACCGTGGATTAAGCTTTAGAAGAACCATTTTTATCTTCAAATGAAAAGCAACGGTGTGGTGTACAGTGGGGCCTCAGATCTCTGACATTATCCACTAGGATGTAAAAAATTTGCTGAACGTTTAAAGCGTTCCTCGTACAGATGCTGACAATGACTTGCAAAAGCCATGTAGTCGGCTATCAGCTTCTTGCAAATCCGCTTCGAGAAATTGAATCTCTCAAAAGGATGTAAATGGCTTGGACAAATAACGTGTAACTGTGCAAAGTACCTCTCTGGTAAAAGGCTGCAAAGGGTTGGGTAGTCCGTAATAAAGCCGAAAATGAGCGTAGTGCACCTTGTGCTTTCCAGTACTTCAGGGGGGGCTCGGCCAATGGAACGGGTAAGACGCTTAATTTCAGAAGGTTTGATAAAACTCTGGCTCAGCCTAAAATCAATGCTGTCGACTTCAGAGGGAATTATACTGAAAGTGTCTGATTTGACAAATTTTGCAGCTAGAACCACAGGTTAAAAGTAGTTTCTGTATGCCGAGAAGGACTCCCATGCATGTTGAGTCAATTGCCGATTCTGCTAACTAAGTCAAAGTAACATAGAGCAGACAGCCATGATGGTCCTTTTACCTCCATTGACAATAGAGTGTGTTAACAATCCTTGTTGCTGGAGTGTAGCTTGCTCGAATGCCATCTGCTTTCACTCCTTCTGACCATTCTTAGCGGGCCTTTAGGATCATCAAGTTGGTAGAGAAATGCCCTAACTGTGGTCCACGAACGCCAGTTTGCAACGGTTTGCCCAGGTTGTAAACATTTCCAAGCAGCCATGCTCGCCATTGTTATTGCATACTGTTGCAAAGTAGGCACCGTGCTGGAAGACACCATGTGGCAGGAGAGCAAAAGTTCCTTTGCACTTGAAAATTTTCCTCTCTCAGGGTGATTCCATTTCCACACCCCTTTTCAAGAAAGCTGAAGGAATGTGTGTGAGGTTTGAGAAAAGTCCCCATGGCTGGCGTCTTTCCCCCAACCAGAGTCCAGCCAAAAATTCAATGTTTTCATTTGCCATGGCGTTTGTGGTAAGGGAGCTCATGGATCTAATCAGGTATAGTGGCCAAATAGAAACTTTGGATGAGTTTAAACACTGGAACACCATCAGTGTTCATGAGAAAAGAGAGATTATCAGGGGATGGATAAAATTCCTTCACTTGGATAATTTCTTGTAGAGTAGACCATCATATATATCCTCTACATTGTTTCTATTTTTCTTTTCCCGTTGAAAACGATGTTGAATACTACTGTAAAATCCACTCCTTGAGAAAAATGTTGCCAGCTGCTGAACGATGGGTATCTCAATAAAGTACGCTTTGGCATGTCGAGCCGATAGTTCCTTCAAGCAAGCAGTGTTGGGACACAATGTCGCTTGTTTATCAACATATGATAAGCAAAAAGCACAATAATGATGAACAATAAAGGGGTTGTCTAACTTTCTGAAATAAGCTTTAAACTTTTTCAGAGTATCTGGTAAAATATTGCCTGAGGGGAGTAGGAGTGTTATCAACTGTAACAGGTGGGTGATGGCTTCGCCAGTCAAATCGTACTTGATAGCAAAAAGGGTAAGAAGGACCATAACTGCACCTATAGTGACCCTCGCCC
>JAHPZR010020836.1:0-7500 GCA_019787425.1 Platygyra sinensis | reverse complement strand
TAACACATCAGAATTACAGCCAATCAGGGAGTCGACCTTCTGATTTGCATTTTTGAGAGGTAATGATTAGAGACTTGACAGGCCCTCCCTGAGCTGTTTCAGCTGACATTTACTTATTATGATTGTATCGAAAGAACAGTGTCACAGGGCCTTTCTGCACTTAGGCCGCCAAAATTGGCTTCTCTCTGCGTCTGCCAGATGTCCGTTTTTGGAACGTGTCTGCACATCAGTTTATTCGTGAACCACAAACACGTAATCATATTATCCAAAGACCAGAAAAAGATTTTGTGTGCGGGAAAATGTAGTCAGGTGAACATGATCTTGAATAATAAAGTCGTTGACGTCAATACAGGTCAGTACAGGCAGTTGGGTTGTTGCTAATCAGTGTCATCTTGACAACTGAGCTATTGTCACCTCGACCCGAAACGTTAATAGCACTTGAAGTTACTAAAATTGTTTAGGCTTTGTGAACTTCCAGAACTCTTTCAACTGTCTCAGAACTGGTATTCCTCATTCAAATGATGGAAACAGTTCAGCCCTTTTCCCCCTTGCCTCACAACTCGACATAGCGCAGGAAGCGGAGTGATGCGCCTAAACGTAGCGAGGCTTACATGACGCAAAAGAAAAATCTGGAACGTTCTTTGCTCAACACTTGTCTTTATAGATAAATACGTGATGTTCTAAACATAGGTCTCTATTGTGTACATAAGTATATGTTACACTTGTGATGCTATCAGCGATCTTGAGTTCTGTCCGAAAACCAGCTAACTGGCTAGCTGCTCTACAACACTATTTGTATTGGAGTTAAAAAAATGTCAACAAATTCGAGAAGAGCTAACAAATCTAAACGACTAAGGACTGAGGTGAATGCAGCAGAAGAATCTTCATTTACTGACATATCCATACCATTGTCCTTATCAAGTTCACAGCAGATTCCGTCGGATGACTCAGTCCTTTCTCCAAGCTCATTCAACTTAGAGAGTCATCAATTAGAACACGAATGTGGCCATGAGATTTTAGAAATGCCGCATCCTCCAAACGAGTCAGCTGACGAGTCATTTAATGAAAACGAACTTGAGCTGGATTCGATGTGGAATGAGGTTTTCCATTCTCTTGTTGCTCAAACCGATGAACGTGAATTACGAGACTGGGAAATGACAATGACTGAAGAAGATGACAGTGATTTTGAAGAAGTCAGGGAAGAGATGACGTTAACAGAGACTGCTGACCCGCTTCTTGGGGTAGGAGTGGATCTAGATGATCAACGCAGCCGTGAATCTTCAGAACAAACTGACGCGGGCAAGACATCCAGTGAGAACCAAATATTATACCCGGGGCGAGGGTCACTATAGGTGCAGTTATGGTCCTTCTTACCCTTTTTGCTATCAAGTACGATTTGACTGGCGAAGCCATCACCCACCTGTTACAGTTGATAACACTCCTACTCCCCTCAGGCAATATTTTACCAGATACTCTGAAAAAGTTTAAAGCTTATTTCAGAAAGTTAGACAACCCCTTTATTGTTCATCATTATTGTGCTTTTTGCTTATCATATGTTGATAAACAAGCGACATTGTGTCCCAACACTGCTTGCTTGAAGGAACTATCGGCTCGACATGCCAAAGCGTACTTTATTGAGATACCCATCGTTCAGCAGCTGGCAACATTTTTCTCAAGGAGTGGATTTTACAGTAGTATTCAACATCGTTTTCAACGGGAAAAGAAAAATAGAAACAATGTAGAGGATATATATGATGGTCTACTCTACAAGAAATTATCGAGTGAAGGAATTTTATCATCCCCTGATAATCTCTCTTTTCTCATGAACACTGATGGTGTTCAGTGTTTAAATCATCCAAAGTTTCTATTTGGCCACTATACTTATTATCAATGAGCTCCTTACCACAAACGCATGGCAAATGAAAACATGATTTTTGCTGGACTCTGGTTGGGGAAAAGACGCCAGCCATGTGGACTTTTCTCAAACCTCACACACATTCCTTCGCTTTCTGAAAAGGGTGTTGAAATGGAATCACCTGAGAGAGGAAAATTCAGTGCAAAGGAATTTTGCTCTCCTGCACATGTGATCTTCCAGCACGGTGCCTACTTTGCAACAGTATGCAATACAATGGCGAGCATGGCTGCTGGAAATGTTTACAACCTGGGCAAAACCGTGCAAACTGGCGTTCGTGGACACAGTAGGGCATTTCTCTACCAACTTGATGATCCTAAAGGCCCGCTAAGAATGTCAGAAGGAGTGAAAGAAGATGGCATTCGAGCAGCTACACTCCAGCAACAAGGTGTTAACCACTCTATTGTCAATGGAGTAAAAGGACCATCATGGCTTGTCTGCTCTATGTTACTTTGAATTAGTTAGCAGAATGGCAATTGACTCACATGCATGGAGTCCTTCTCGGCATACAGAAACTACTTTTAACCTGTGGTTTAGCTCAAAATTTTCAAATCGACACTTCAGTATATCCTCTGAAGTAGACAGCATTGATTTTAGGTGAGCCAGATTTTATCAAACTTCTGAAATTAAGCGTTTACCCGTTCCATTGGCCGAGCACTTGAAGTACTGGAAAGCAAGTGAACTACGCTCATTTCGCTTTATTACGGACTACCAACCCTTGCAGCCTTTTACCAGAGAGGTACTTTGCACAGTTACACGTTATTTGTCCAAGCCATTTACATCCTTTTGAGAGATTCAATTTCTCGAAGCGGATTTGCAAGAAGCTGATAGCCGACTACAT
Source organism: Platygyra sinensis (assembly GCA_019787425.1). Classification (NCBI taxonomy): domain Eukaryota; kingdom Metazoa; phylum Cnidaria; class Anthozoa; order Scleractinia; family Merulinidae; genus Platygyra; species Platygyra sinensis. Next base: position 4,747 of record JAHPZR010020836.1, on the reverse strand, counting down.
GGCTTTTGCAAGTCATTGTCAGCATCTGTACGAGGAACGCTTTAAACGTTCAGCAAATTTTTTACATCCTAGTGGATAATGTCAGAGATGTGAGGCCCCACTTGACACCACACCGTTGCTTTTCATTTGAAGATAAAAATGGTTCATCTAAAGCTTAATCCACGGTCCCTCCGTTTATTGACAATCAAATTCTTTCTGCGGTTGCGTTAACTCAAAAACTACCCGAACTCAAGGAAAAGTGTGTCCCTTCTGGATCGGAGATTGACTTGCTCTATCAAGATTTAACTCGTGCAAAGAAATACAAATTTAGGACTGAAATTCTTCCTAATATTCACGTTTTGAGTGCAACTTATCAGGTATGTCTAAGTGTCATTGAAATGAATGCACTGGAAAAGTTACTTGGCTCATCTTGCCCTTCGGATCGCCTTTGGGGCATTCAATAGGCTAGAGGTAACAGCCACGAGTTCCTTAATTTGCGGGCTTGCTTACAAGCGCATGCGTAAACGTAACTGTGCGGTTGTGAAGTATGCCGCGGACAACACCTGGGCATTTGCGATGGTGAAGTTTTTCATCAACTACAATTTGTCCTTCATCAAGAGAACCGATGTACCTTGCCGTAGGCCCATCCCAATTCTGCTGTGATACTGTACAATTCCCAAGTTACTCATCACCGTTCCTATTGTGACACCTTGTTAATCATGAGCACAACAGTTGTTTTTAAAGGTGATTAACGATGAAATCCGATAGAAGATGGAGCAATTTCAGGTTTTAGTGGACAAAAATCTGTACCAGAGTAATTTTAAATATTTTACAGTCATTTTTACATTTTTTTAATGCTAAATACATAAATAATTGCCTGAAATAACTCTGAAAAATAATTTCCCACGGGAACGAGAGAAAATAAATTTCAAAGTTCAGTGATTTTGTGGAAACACAGGCAAATTTCCATCATCAGTTTCATTTCACCAAAACTTTTAAGCGTTTCATACGAAGTTCAACATTCGTTTTCGACATTTGGTGTTGCTAGAAATGAATTGTTTTGAGAAGATATTTAAAAGAGCCTACAGAAGTTTGCAATACAATGTAAATAATCTTGGTACAAGATTTTTGTCCACTTGTTACTCCAACGTCTGGCGGATTCTGTCTTAACAATTTCCTCAAACTGTTTATACATTTCTTTCACTACAGAAGAAAACCAAGACGATGCATACGTGTGCGAGTTTCCAAACAAGAAAGAACATGACTAAAACCTCTGTGTTTTTCTCAGATCTGAACTTTGATTCTTATACGGCCTAAACGTTTCTGGTTGCAGACCAATGTAACAGATAAAGATTGCTTGCTGACACCGGAAAACGAAGGATCATTTCATGTTTACTAAAAAAGAAAATCAAATACTATGTCCCAGGCATTCCTAGGGTAGAGCGTGGAAACTGGAGATGAGAATGCGATAGATTTGCTCTGTGAATCGCTCTTCGTAAATGCTGTGTTTTGAGGATCATGCTTATCTCACATAAAGAAGCAAATCGTTTTTCGGAACAGGGAAGTCCACGAACTATATTGCTTGAAATCCTACCAAGTAAGCAAAGTTCATGCTCGTTCTCCTGGGATAACAACAAATGAACCATGTACGAGTTCAAACATGCTGAGACGAAGAAATGAAAAATCGTGAAGAAGCAAATAGGACTTCGAAGACAGGCTGAGATGAGGCAAACAACATGCAATATTGGGCCACAATTGGATAAAGATTATACTCAACGAAGCAACATAAATAGTAAATATCTAAGTGTAACTCTTGTGTTAATAACTTAGTAGATTCCTTCGTTTGTTTTTATTGTGTTCAATAAGCTTACTTGTAAAATACGATTTGATATTGTGGTACGAAGCCCAAGTAAACTTAGGTGACTCTAATTGTCATGCCGTTGAGCGGTATTATGGCCGATAACAGGACATGACAAATGTTACGGTCAAAATTTACGCAATTGTTAACAAGATATCATCGGTATTTGTTAATTTCACACTATTATGCAGCCACAGTTTCAACGATAATGGACCGTGACAAATGTCTCGCTACTGCGAGGTAAACAAAGAAACTCGGTTTGCACTTTGTCTCGCTCGCTCACGCCACATTATCAGCGATAAACAGACCTGACAAATGTCTCGCACCACCGCACAAGCAAGACAAAAATCCTTGTCACGGTTTGTCTTGCTCAGTTCTCGCCTTAAAAATAGCTTTCTGGCCTGAATCGGGTGCGATTCTCGCTCAGTCAGGCCACAAATTTTCGTACGGGCTATTATCAAAACATCAAATCCACCTCTCCCTAAAAGATGTTTTATTTGGGATATTTTCGGAAAAATGCCCTTTACTTGATGTATTAAATTAAAATTGTTCTTGCGGGACTGCAGAAAAAGTCAAATCCTTCCCAAAATCGAGGGGTTTAAAGCCAAAATTAAAATTAAGTATGAAATAGAAAGTAAAATCACAAAACAAGAATATTTTAATAAAAAATGGCTAATTAAACCTATACAATAGATATGTATTATTAGTACTATTATTATATAAATAATATATTATTGCTTATAGCATGCAAATTAACATTCGAATATGATCAATTGTCAGTATTTCTAGCGTTATCTTTGTGCATGTGTAAAAACTTTAGAATACAACATTGTAATATTGGAAAAAAGAATCCTTTCAGTCATAGTAACATTTACAATTGTCAGAGTTTAGTTGTTTTAAATAATTGTACGGCTCATTACCTGACTACAGCAGTCGACGATAAGCTGCTAATTACTCCATCAGGACATAAATTCTCATCCTTCACCTGTAGTTTTAATGGTAACATGGCCACTTTTAATACAATTTTTTTGACATCTAATTCATGTTAGGCCACCACAGAGTCAAGCTGCAGTTTGCTTTCGGTTAACATTTACTGCTGTTTGGTTGCTGTTAGATTTATTTCCTGCGATTTGCTGTCCACTAGCAATATTTTAAAGGTAGGGGGAGTTGTAGAAAATGTTGCCAGTTTTACTCGCGATGTAAAAGGAATTCAAGAGGTTCTAATCAAACAACAACTTATTAATTGCGCCATTTAGTTACCCCATTTTGCGTAGATGTTCTCTAATGAAAAAATAACCACAATGCATTGCACTCCATGTGTGACAGTACTGAGTGTCACGCTTTCCAAAACAGGGACTAGATGTTGGCATACCGTGAAGTATTTGCTAATTTATTTTATACATATATAGAACTATTATTTTTTCCTTTTAAGACATCATTATAGAAGAGTACCCCGCCAGGAAGTTGGTAAGATCTCGGCCCTAAGGGGTATGCTTAACTGAGCTTTACTCTCCTACTGACACAGCACTTGCCAATACTTAAGGTAAGCATTACCAGGCTTACAAAGCACTTATACTAGTTCTTTCGAATTACCTTAGATGAAGTTAGCAATAAAACACTCATTTCGGGGAGCTCTGTGTCACTTGACTCACTTCCGTCTGAAGGTATGCTAATGATTTCTAAACAACTAACAAAGGAGAGAAGAAAGTCAAATCTGAGAATAGGTTTTGGTTCTGCTACCAGATATCAAAACTCTTTTTTCGTTTAATATATAGCTTGATCCACCAGTTCATATGCGAATCAAAAACATCGATAACTTTTAAAAGACTCTGACAACATTTTCGACAAGTTTGTATTAGGAACTGCCAAAATGTCCTTTCAAAATACTGATTATGTCAGTAGAATTCGTCGGAAAACGAGAAAATCAAAGAATTTATTATTTTCTCTTTATAGAAGAGTAATTTAGGATTAGAAGAAGAAACAGACAAACGCTGGTGATCGCTGAATCGACACTGAAAGTGCACAGCAAAGAAGAGCTTGGGTTTGGGTTTGGGTTTGTTTCTTTTGTGATGTACATTTCTGGTGCCAAGATTAAAAAACACTGCTTTCATACTTGTAGAGGTATTCTTGATTGAGTGTTGTACTGTGTAGCGGTTGGTGACTCTCAAGAGTTCTAAGAGGTGTCACGGCCGGTTTCTTGAAATTAGGACTACTTTACGGGCTCGTGTTTAATCAGACAGATGTAGAATATACTTCTTTATTCCCTTGACATCAATGGTTGAATAATCGTTGAAAGCCGTAAACTGAAAATTCAATTAACATAAATAAAGTGTAAGCTAAGACTTGCTAAGACTAGGAAACTAGCGTGCCAATTAAACTTACACATAGCCATTGTTCTCGAAGCACGCAATTCTTAAGCTCACGTTATTCTTGGTAGAAACCTCGATGAAACGAGATGGCCTAGAGAAGAGGCCTTTGCGACTATAAAACTAAGCTAAACTTAAACAATTTAACAAGGCGAAAAGATGCAAACATCAAGGTAAAAATGACAACTTATTTCCTAAAAATTACTGTGACTAAGGCATGCAGTCACTACAAGTGAAATGATAAACTTAAAAAAAACACCTTAATGATTGCAGATTAATTATAAAGGTAGAAGTTTCCTAACTTACATATCAGTCCTGCGCTTGCCTCATGTAGCCTACTTTCTTGATTAATTCCTGCTTTTTTTTCTTAAGTTTCTTATGTGTACGACACAAGGACGCGGCAAAACATCGCCCGAAACTAAGTTATCGCATGCTTAATAGAAGGGATAAATAATGACTTAATTGTAATCATGTCAAAAAAGGAAAACGGAAATGTGGCGATCAAATAAAGACTACAAAACACCGTTCAGTGGTCGTTACATGG